>JBBPLU010000481.1:0-16637 GCA_038089935.1 Boletellus emodensis | reverse complement strand
CTTGATCCTTGGACCTACAGAGAGCCACAAGTAGGTACTTCATTTCATCTTCCCATAGTTTAGATAGTGGTTAGGGGTTATCAGGGTTAGGGGCTGTTTGTCCAAAACATACAAACATGCAGACAATTGTTTGAGCCACTGTATAAGCAACTCAACTCCTTTTTTGAATGGGTGCATTTAAGCCCTCTGAAAGCTCCTTATCCCCTTTTTCAAATAAGCTACTTATTAGCATCTCATAGTATCCAAAGCCAACTTTCACTTGCATCTTTGGTCTAACCAGTAATTTTCTAACCATGAGGTTAGATGTTGCAACAAGACCATACAACTTCTCAAAGTGTATGACTATCAAATTTTGCAGCCTTTTCAGTTAATAGTCTCCATGAGCAGATAGTGAAATAAGCTTGCATAACATAGAAGTATCATAGGGTTGGATATAATTAGTAGCATCAATTTGCTCAAAAAAGGACAACAGCATGGGGCATGCGTGAGTAATAGGGTGTGCATATGCAAGGCAGTGGGTGCATGGGGCACAGATAAAGTGGCAGGCATGTGGGTGTGTGAGTAGAGTCAGTAAACAGGCAAAAACAGGTTAGTAAACAGGTGGAGTGCACCAATGACAATAAGGTAGAAAAGTCATTATGTAAGAGTGAGAGTGAGAGGACAGGAGTGCAAGAACGTGAGGTGGTCTTGTCTATGGACATTGCCATGCCAGGTGGATGGGTAGGATGCACAGAGGGAGCAGTGGGGTCAGTAAACAGACAGAAATGGGTTAGTCAACAGGTGGAGTGTACCCAATACACATGTACTTGATCATACCAGTACCACACCTATTGTGGGTACAGACCTGTGTACCTTTTGAGTGCACCTGTGCAACTGAAGACCCATAGGTTGGTGGGTATGGGTACTGTACAGGTGTGAGTTGGTGTTCTGACACCCACAGGTTTACCCATGCAGATCACTAGCAATAGTAAGAAACCAAATGGACAACCAGGTCAAAAAAAATACTGCACAGTCCAGGGAACAAGGAAAGTGGAGATGAGGATGGCAAAGAGCAAGTAGAGTTATTTGCAACCAATGGATGGGTGTGGACTGTGTTGTATGCTGCTGACATGTTGTCTAAGGATCTAGTCAACTACAAGTACATTGGATGCTGTTATGTATATGCGGAGTCCTGAGCATATGTCGAAGGAATCATTGACATGTCGAATGTCAAAGTCTCACTATCTGAAGATGGACTCATAGAGGAACTAGAACTAATGTGTAGATTGCATAGAACTAGCTAGGAGAATACATCATATAGATGGTCACTATAAATACCCAGATAGAGCTATACCCCCTATGCCTTAATAAGGCATCATCTAAATATGAGCAATGGTACTATTGCCTATAATGGGAAGGTATCTGGTTATGGGGAGTGGGAAAACATGACTGCAGCAAGAGATGGGTCAAGGGGAGTGTGGTGTCCGATGTGATAGGAAACAAGTCAGAGAGCAAGTCACACCTACCCAGTTAGAGAAGAATGGAAGACTGGGTAGGGGAGGTTATCTATCCCGTCAAAGGGACATCCCTCAAGTACATATAATAAGTTGTCAGCATAGGGAATATAAGAGAATGAATGATGGGAAAGCATATCAAACCAGTGTCACTCCATAGTAGTTGCCTCGTTTATAACAGTATCCCTGGAGTAGATCTGAATCTCTGAGTCAGAATCATCCATTGGCAGGAGCAACCTCATCCTTGTTGAGAAGGGATTCCTCCAAATTCCTTGGGCAGTTAGGTCTGCCATGTCCTTGTTCTCCACAAGCACTGCAGATATATTCTGGACAAGCATATTGTACATGTCTGGGAGTGGGAAGGTGGCGATAAGAGCATTGGTAATGGATGCACAATGCCCAATAGTGATGGTTGGACCTGTATTGATAGCAGAGGACGATCCCTCCAGTTTGTGAAGGGTTACTGGGAGAAGGTGAGGAAGTTCTCCTCAAAAGATAAGTATCTGATAGAGCATGTCTACCTAGTTGCGCAAGAGATCCAGTTCCTCTGTGGAGTATTCATTGCACTTGGGGAGCAGGAGGAGGTATGGGGATCGGTTGGGCATTTCCAGGGAGGGTGTTCTGGTCAGGGATCAGCATGCCAGTGTTTGGTCTAGCAGAGATGAGGTTGACACTGGGTATTCCTTGACCTGGATTTCCCTGTGGACGGTCCTCTGTACTCTGCTATGTGTCCTCTGAGAGTGAAGAGGCTGCATTGGATATAGTCCCGTTTGTTCTGAGGTTGGTGGAGTCCAAGAGATCCAGAGCATATTCTTCCTGTCCATGATACCAGTCCAATTTCCTGGGGGTTAGAGAAGCTAATCTGAGGCATAATGAGTCTCTAACAAGACAGTAGGGAAGCTTGACGATGGCTTCATCTAGGTGAACAAGCAAGGCAAAAGTGGTGAGGGCTTCTCTAGCAGCGGCAAGGGAAGAAAGGGCAAGACTGATGTTATTTCTAGCATCAGTGGAAAGGTTTCCTTGAGCTCTATCAGAGGTGATCTGTGCAATGGTTACAGATCTGGTTCGTGTGAAGAAGGAATATAGAATCATAAACACCAGGAAGGAGGCTGATCTTTGGCAAGTAGGAGTGCTTTCCAGTTGGTAAACTACCGGGGGATGTTCCAGAAGATCGAAAATGAGTTGGGTTAACTGAAAGTGAGAGAGTCTACCGATCCACAAGATTGGAGATTCTTGAGAGGACACAGGTGTTGGAACAGCTATGGAAAATCTAGGTGGAGACAAGTATATTTTGCACACACGATGCCAAAAGGAATTTGGTTTTAAAGGAATTGTGGTGTAGAAGTAACAACCACAATAGGGGTTGGAGGGTCGGGGGAAAATGAAAGCAAAAAAGGCCACAATTGTTTGGGGAGTTCCAACTGGTCTCTTCTAGCTGGCCCACGAAAGATAGAAAAAGGAGAAAGAAAATGTACAAATAGGAAAATTGGCGCAGGAAAAGGATCACCACAGTTTGGGATTGTCCCAACCACTGTTTGTAGCATCCTCTGTTGGAAAGGACACCATGAAACTCCAAGACCAAGTGGGCTCAGGTTCTACCTGTGTCGGGATAGGGGTTCCATTTACTGTAGAAGCATCTGCTCCCCACAGATCAGGGATGGGTGGTGATTGAGTTTGGTAGGGTTTGAGGGTAATCCTGTACCAAATGTTGTTTCCCTGACTGAGTATGCATTGATGGGTGTCCCAAAGGCAAAGAGAAACTAAAAAAAGGAGAAGGAAAATAAAGGCGAAATAGAGGGTAAGGAGGATGAAGGCTGGTGTGGGGAGGGAGAACATATTTGTAGCTACATTACAATGAGCTCAGTATTAGATTCTTTGTCATCTGGTTGAGAGAAACACTTGTGGATGTGCAGCTTTATATTCCAAAAATAGTGTCTAGGAATCTGCCAAGTTCTGCTCCGGTTCTCAGGTATTTTTTGCGGATGAGTAACCCTTTTATTGGATCAAGTACTGCCTTCATGTTCCAGTACCTCAATGAGAAAGAATTTGATCAATTTCGTATTGTTCTTCTCTGTCAATCACATCAGGTGGTGAGTTAATGAAATTCAGGCTGAATTCCTCCATTTCCTTGTAGAGATAGAGGAGGCTAGCATGGAATACTGGGTGAATTTGCCAGGTGGGGAGGAGGCACAGTTTGTAGGCTACTGGGGTAATCACTTGTTTGATTTCAAAGGGGCCTTCTCATTTAGAGGCAAGCTTTTTCAATGGATAGTGCAGTTTCAGGTTCTTGCTGTCTAACCACACCATATCTCTACATTTCCAGAGGCAGAACTTGGTTCTGATCCATTCTCACATAGCCTGCTGCACAATATGATGGGCGTGCTGTACTTCAGTTTGGACTTTTTCCAAAAGGATGAGCCTTTGCTCTAATACTGGGAGGAAGGTTTTTTCCAAGGTGGGATAGACACGAGGTTTGTAGCCCATCATTAGTGAAAATGGAGATTGTTTCATTACAGAGTGTGCTGCAGAATTGTGAGCGAATTCTGCCATGGGGAGAAGTTCTGTCCAAGTCATGGGATTTCCTTGGCAAAAGATGCGGAGATAGGTTTCTAGTTCCTAGTTGACACATTCAGTTTCTCCATCCGTTTGCGGATGATACACTGTGGATAACACTATGTTATATTCCAGAAGGCGAGCTAATTCTTATGCAAAGGTGGAAGCAAATTGTAGACCTCTATCTGAAGTACATTTGTTGTGGAGGCCAAATCGAGGGAATACATTAGTGAAAAAAAGTTGGGCTACCCCTCATGCATTGATATCGGAGTGGCAAAGAGAGAAAATTACCCCCTTAGTAAGCTCTTGGTTGACCACAACCAAGACAGCATCATAACCATGGGAAGGGGGCAAAGCGGTGATGAGGTCAGTAAAGACAAATTGAAAGGGGCACGTGGCATTGACAAGGAGGATGGAGGGTGGGACAGTGGGGTGAGTGAGTGTCTTGCTTGCTTGACAGATGGCACAACCAGCAATGAATCAATGAATATAAGTGCTTAACTCAGGCCATCAATAATCCCATTGAAGAAGATGTTGCAAATGGAAAATTCCTACATGCACACTGGCGGGGGAGGTGTGTATCAAGTGAACTAAATCATGTTGTGCACTGTCTGGTATGTAGAGTCGATTTTTAAAGTAAAGGAGGCAATTATCATAATGCTAGTCAGAACGAAGAGTGTAGAGAAATAGAGAGGAGTTGTTGTGGAGGGCTTTGAGCACAGAAAGTACTAGGGGTTCAGCAAGAGAAGACATTGTTATCTTCTCCTGGAGGGCAGTGTCGATAATATGGATAAAATGATCCTCAGGAATGAGTACAACATCTTGGTTGTTGTGGGAGGTATCCACTTCCGCTCTGCATGATAGAGCATCCACAGGTCCCATCTGGGTTCCCAGCATATGTTGAAATTTGAGGTCAAAGTCCTGGAGGAATAACATCCAACACGCCTGTCATTGAGAGAGCTTGTGAGGTTGCTTGAAGTATGCTAGATTTTTATGGTCAGTAAGTATGGTGACTGAGTGTTCTGTACCCGTAAGATATTGCCACCAGTCTTCAAGGGCACGAATGACTGTAAGAAGTTCTCAGTCATAGATGTCATAATTCTGTTCCTTAGGGGAGAACATTTTTGAAAAGTACGTGCAGGGATGAAGGTCACCATTTTTGTCCTTCTGCATGAGCATCCCTCCGCAGGCTGTCAGGGAGGCATCTGTCATAACCCAGAATGGTTTCTCAGTTTTTGGGAGTTGAAGTATGGGTTTAGTAAAAAACACCTATTGTAGGATTTCAAATGTAGTCTGACATTCTGCTGTCCAATTCCAAGCAGCAATTTTCTTGGTGAGATCATAGAGAGGGTGACTAATTCCTAAGAAATTGGGTATGAACTTCTGATAGAAATTGCAGAACCCAATGAATAACCAGACTGCTTTTGTTACAAATGAGGCAGCATCTATGGAACAGCACTGGTTCGATATACTTTCCCATCATTCATTCTCCTACATCCCCTATGCCAACAACTTATTATATGTACTCGAGGGACGTCCCTTCGACGAGATGGATAACTGTTGAAATCCTACATAAGGATTGATAATATAAGTTCTGACGAGTTCTGAAGGTTCCGGACACATTCCTGAAGTTTCAAAATGAGTTTCCGAAGTTCCAATGTTACCGAGTAAAAAGACACTCAGAAGTGATCAGAAGCAGTTGGGAAGCTTGGAACTCGGAACTGGAAACTTGGAAAGCTCGGAACACTCAGAAGCATTGGAAAAGATCGCTTCAGGGGCTAATTGTACTAATGAAGTGCACTAATCATTAGGAATTGCACTAAGTCCCCAGAAACCGGAAAAAAGGTTTCACCAGTTGTCAGGGACTGAGTCACCATGACTCACCATGACTCAGCATGAGTCATGAGGCAGTGCATGATGACATATGAAACATTCTACAACAATGACTCCTACTGACTCACACTGACTTGGAACCAAGTCATTCCGAGTCATACCAAGTCAGAGTGACTCCCAGCCTGATCACATGACAGGATACGAGTCATCATGAGTCGATATGAGTCAACCAGACTCATGTTTAGAGTTCTATCTCCGATTTATCTATAGCATATAAACAGCATGTAACGTACTCAATGCTGTAAGGGAATTCATTCCTGGTTTCATTTCCTTCCTGACCTCACTGAGGTCACCATCCCACACAAAACCCTATCTTATCACAACCACAGTACCATAACAAGGTACTGATACTCTACCAAGACAAAACTCTGCTATCACAGTGAGTCTCACACTGTGAAACATCCCTTCGTTGCTGCGCCCTAAGTGAGAAGTGGACTGTGGTGCTATAACCGCACACCAATCACCTTCCACTCTCATTAATTGGAAGATTGACAGCCAATCCGGTGGCATATGAAGCATTGGTTGTTTCTTATATGGGCTGCTTGTTCTACTGGGATAAATTGAATAGTGTCAACATCCATCACATTAGAATCTCTAGAGGGACAGAAAGGTCCTACTCCAGGGAGAGGCATGTAGTTCCTCCTTTCTCTCAGTTTTTGCAGTCTAAAGATGTTTTCATTAAACACCTGCACTTTCTTAATCCAATCCTTCTATTTCATTGGCTGGGAATTGATGGTTGCTATCATGTTGGCCAGTTTATAGTCCACTCCTCGTTGGAGAACATCTATGAGGATGTCGTCATGTCCTTCATCCATTTCGGCTCGATCCACAGCCAGCTCAAAGCTTGCTATAAAGGCATCAAAGTCACCTCTCTTCTCTCTAGAAGTCAGACCAGCTTCCTTGTTGTCGCGATATTGTGATTGTCTCATGTTATAAAGATGATTCCTAGATCTCTCTTTTTCTCTGGTTGGTACAAACGAGCTAGAGAAGTCTTCGATAAATTGGTCCTAGGTAATAACTGCTCCTCCTTGCAATTCTTGCAGCTTCTTGTAGTAAGATTCAGTGAACACCACCCCTCTGCCTTTGCTCATCTTGTTAAGGCAGGTCAAGATCATTACTTTCTTGTTGTTCTTATATGTTCCTTCATTGATTATGAAGTAGGCCATCATGGCCAGCATCCATCGCTGCACGTCAGCAGTATCTCCTGAAAAGTCAGTGAGTAAGGCTGCTTTTAACTCCATAGTTTTCTCATTGTTTTCTGACATCTCAATGTCATCTTCTTTTTCTTCTTTGACAGGAAGTGCTTTGATCTGTGGAATAGAGGACAGTTTGAAGGGAAGAGTTGGTTTGAAGGGTTCCTCAGTGGTCAACACTCTAGGAGGGGGAGAAGTTTGCAAAGCAAGGTTGAATTCTTCAGTTACTTCAGTAGTGAGTGTTATGAACGAGGCATTAACCCTCAAGCAGCAGTGGTTCAACTCCTTTTATGATCATCCTTTTACTTGTTCTGTCTATGCTGATGACTTATTATATGTACTTGAGGGACATCCCTTCGACGGGATCGATAACCTCCCTTACCTGGTCTTCTGTTCCTCCGTAACCAGGTAAGTGTCACCTTGCTTCTGGTTCACTACCTATCACACCAGATGTTACACTCCCCTTGACCCATCTCTTGTTGCAGTTACGTTTTCCCACCCACCATAACCAGATACCTCCCCGATTTAGGCAAAGGTACCTTTGCCCATACTTAGATGATTCCACTTATAGACCATGGATACAGCTCTGTCTGGGTATTTATAACGACCTACTGTATTATGTATTCCTCAGCTAGTTCTATGCAATCTACACGCTAGTTCTGGTCCCTCCACGAGTCCTTGAGAGGATAGCGAGATCATTTGACTTCAACATCAATGGTTACTTCAAGTATACGCTCCAGAACTTCGCGTATACGTAACAGTGAGGATAGGTAGGGCTAGGGTTCCAGAAGTTCTTCTCTTTCTTCAAGAGGTGAGTAGGGGATTTGGAGGTAGTATAGGTCTCTGAGAGCTGGAGGCTATCCTAGTGGAAGGTACAGGTGACACCACTTGGTAGGGATTTATATAGTCCGTTACTGATGGTTGGGGAGAAGAAGATGGGGGAAGTTCAGATGCATCTACTGGGATAGCATTGTTGGAGTCGTCTTCAATAGGGAATCAGTAAGACATGGTGAGTGGGTGAGTCTTACTGCAAGAGGCAGGGACTTAGAAGAGAGCTAGTTCTTTTGTTACATATACACAAAATCCTGAGCATATGTTGAAGGAATCATTGATGTGTCAAATGTCAAAGTCTCGCTATCTGAAGATGGACTCGTGGAGGAACTAGCATTAATGCGTAGATTGTGTAGAACTAGCTAGGAGAATACATTGTATAGATGGTTACTATACAGTAGCTCAAACAATTGTCCACACGTTTGTATGTTTTGGACAAAAAGCCCCTAACCCCGATAACCCCTAACCCCTATCTAAACTATGGGAGGACGAAATGAGGTACCTACTCGTGGCTCTCTATAGGTCCAAGGATCAAGAGATTTGAGCAAGATCTGAGTGAATAGTAGTTATTTCAAAATGACATGTCATGCAGACAATTGTTTGACTTTAAGTTTTAATTATATATATTAGATCCTGCATACTGTAATATCATTACATACATTTAGTAAGGGTTCTTTTATGTCACCTTTATGTCACTATGTGTCAACCCACTATATAAACTGTCATCATTCTATGTTTATTTTCCCATCATTACTATGAAACCCATTTCTATCTCTTAAAGAGACAGCATCATCTCTCTCTCCTCTCATGGCCTTTCTATCAAGAAGATTGCCTTCCAAACCAATCTAGGGAAGTCTACAGTGGCCCAGGTGCTTCAGGAACTTCAACCAACAAGGCCTAGACTTCATGCTGGTCACCCTTTTAAGCTCTCTAATACTAACAAGTGGGCCATTGTACAACAAATCATTACTGGCAAGGCCCAAAATGCTATGCAAGCCACTAAATTCATCAATTCTATTGTTGACTCTCCTGTCTCCTCACAGACAGTGAGAAATACCCTCAAAGAGGCCTCATTAAAAGCTGTAGTGAAGAAAAAGAAACCTCTCCTCTCAACTACTTATAGGAAAAGGAGATTAGCCTTTGCAATGAAGTACCAGCATTAGACTGTAGAGGACTGGAAGAGGGTTATATGGTCAGATGAGACCAAAATCAACAGGATTGGGTCAGATAGGCAGGAGTATGTATGGAAAAGGAAGGGAGAGGGGCTAATTTCTAGAGAGGTCAAAGGTACAGTCAAGTTTGGAGGAGGTTCACTGATGGTGTGGGGGTGCATAGGATGGAATGGTGTTGGGATTCTGAGTGAGGTTGAAGGATGGATGGATGCTGAACAATATGTGGCAATTTTGGAGGCAGGGTTGTTTCAAAGCATGGAGAAATCTAGAATTCCAGAAGATGACATCATCTTTCAACAAGATAATAACCCAAAGCATACCTCTAGGAGAGCTCAAAGATGGTTTGAAGGGCAAGACATCAAGCTTCTGAACTGGCCTGCACAATCTCCAGACCTTAACCCTATTGAACACACTTGGAATCACCTCAAAAGGTGTCTCTCAGCCTATGAGAATGCTCCTATGGGAGTCTATCAATTGTGGGAAAGAGTGGTGATAGAGTAGAGGAAGATTTCTATGGAACAATGTCGAAAGTGGATAGAAAGTATTCCTAGAAGGGTGGAAGCAGTTATTAAGGCCAAAGGAGGTCATACCAAGTACTAGATACCTGGATTTTTATAAAGTCAAACAATTGTCCATATGACATGTCATTTTGAAATGACTACTATTCACTCAGATCTTGCTCAAATCTCTTGATCCTTGGACCTATAGAGAGCCATGAGTAAGTACCTCATTTCGTCCTCCCATATTTAAGAGGGGGGTTAGGGGTTATCGGGGTTAGGGGCTTTTTGTCCAAAACATGCAAACATACAGACAATTGTTTAAATCACTGTACATAAATACCCAGACAGAGCTGTACCCCCTATGTCTTAATAAGGCCAATGGTACTATTGCCTATAATAGGGAGGTATCTGGTTATAGGGAGTGGGAAAACATAACCGCAGCAAGAGATGGGTCAAGAGGAGTGTGGCGTCCGATGTGATAGGAAACAAGTCAGAGAGCAAGTCATACCTACCCAGTTAGAGAAGAACAGAAGACCAAGTAGAGGAGGTTATCTATCCTGTCAAAGGAACGTCCCTCAAGTACATATAATAAGTTGTCAACATAGGAAATATAAGAGAATGAATGATGGGAAAGCATATCAAACCAGTGCCGCTCCATAGTAGTTGCCTCATTTATAACAGATGCACTGGATGAGTGCAGACTACATTGTATACCTGCTAACATCAGTAACATGTTGTCTAAGAGTCCAGATGGCTATGAGTATGTTGGATACACTGAACAAGTGCACTGGGTGTATGGGACAGCAAGGGGGAGTGGGGTCCAAGTCAGTGAATGGATGGAAACAGGTTAGTAAACAGGTAGAGCATATCAATAATAGCAAGACAGACATGCCATCATGTGAGGGTGAGAGTGAGAGGACATGGGTATGAGAGCATGTGGCAGTCTTGTCCATGGCTGTCTCTATGCCAGGCAAACAAGTAGGATCTGTGGAGGGGGTAGTGGAGTCAGTAAATGAGCAGTGTTACGCGGATGCATACCTCGAGTATGCTAGGACTGACCTAAAGGCAGGACGCTCACGAAGAGGTACAACTCAGCCTATAGGGAGACTATACGTTCCTTGGTTGGAACAGACTAAGATCATGATCGGAGGGAATCTAACTGAGGACTCAAGAGTACGCTTGATTGTGTAGAACGAGAATGAGAATACAAAGTGTTGTACTATGGTTTATATAGAAAAGGGGAATGCGCACAGACCAAGAGGCCATGTAAGCGAAGAACACCGTAGTAGGGGAAAGAACAAATGACACGTAATCGGAGAAGAACGTAGAACATGATGGAAGCGGAATGAGTAATCAGTATGACTACTGAGAGAGGAGCGGAGGGAGGTAGTCAAGATAACATACGTGTACTCTGGGATTGTTTACGATCAAGAGAAAACACTTGTAAGAAAAGTAAGTCAAAGAGGAAGATGCGAAGTGGCGAGGACGATGTAGGAGAAAAAGGAGGACATGAGAGTAAAGGGACAAAATTGTAACATTACCCCCTTCATATACTCAAGCCCCAGGCTCGAACACCTTTACCTCAGGCCGGAGGGCTAGGAGGGCCAGTGAAGATGGAAGAGGCTTGTTCGACTGAGTAATGTTCAAGCAGACAATCGTCGACGAGATGTCCAACGCAATCACAGCAGGAGCACACACAGGTGGGACAAAAGCGGGGTCCGTGTCCCCAGTTTCCGCAGACTGAGCAGTGCGTAGAGAAACAGCAGCGAGCGGGATGGCCAGGGGCGGGCTGATGACAAGAAGGGTAGTAGTAGTTGGGACAGTCATCACGATAGTGGCCCAGACGATGACAATGGTAGCAACGAGTGCTCGCTGTGGCAGGGATGCAGATAAGAACTGACTCAACAGTCTGTATGTCAGAGGACAGGACAGTGCGTCCATGGGAAATGCGGTGGATGGTGATATGCTCCCGGTTTCGTGCAATGGCTTCATGGTCAAGGTGGTATCCATCTGTGGAGTAGGCGTGGGTGTCCGGAGGGGCGAGACGAGTGGGAAGAGGGGGAGAGGGAGAACGAAGAACAGGGGACGAAGGGTTGGAAAGACGAGGCATATTTTCTACTTCGGAAATGTAGTGGTCACGGGCAGATTGAGTAAGGGAGAAAAGGATATTGCGAAAGGTGGGATAAATGAGAGCGGGAGTGAGCCATTCGACGAAGGTATAGAATCTGTGGAGATGAAGAACCGTAAGGACTCGATCAGGGATACAATTAATCAAAAGATGAAGAGGGAGACCAAATGCCATGGGAAGATCAAAAGGGGCGGCACAGAAGTGATACATTTGGGCTTGGGAAATGTCAAAGTAAGTGCATACGAGTTCTTGGGAAATCAAGTCCTCCTCGTAGAAGGGGTCCAGCTCAATAGTGTGGATGAGGGCGGCGTCTGCAAGGATGGTGGCGTAAAGCGTGTTGATGGACGAAGCAGGAAGATAGGTAGGATAAACAGGACGAGATCGAAGAAAGGATAAGGTGGTAGTATGCAAAAGCGAAGGCGACGAGGTGGAAGGTGGGGTAAAAGACATTTTTAATGTAACGAAAGATAGAGCGAAGGGCGTTGAGAACAAGGGTGGTGTAGATGAAAGGAACTGCCATTGTCTATTGTAAAGAATGAGTCTTTTTATAATCAGAGAGAATGGAACGTGTGTGGCGGAGATTACTCTCCGGTTCCCACGTATTTTCCAAGGCTGAGTAACCCTTCCATGCGGTCAGGTACTGATAACGACCCGGGCGGCCTTTGTGTGAGAGAATGCCGTCCACTTCATATTCTTCTTCACCGGAGATGATGTCAGGAGGCAGTGTGGGAAATGATGGGCCATGGGCGTCGGTGCTACGGAATGATGAGAGTAATGTGGTGTGGAAGACATCGTGAATCTTCCACGTCAGTGGGAGTCGGAGACGGTAGGTGAGTGGAGATAGCACTTGGCTTATCTCAAATGGTCCAAGGCATTTCGGAGCAAGTTTCCGAGATGGATAAGGGATGCAGAGATTGGTGGCTTCTAGCCAAACCTGATCTTCTGGTTTCCATGGGGAGAAGCTCCATGTGATATGTGAGGACATGAGATGGTGGGATGAGTCATGGGCAGCGAGGGCTTCCTTTCTCGATTCCTCTAGAGCAGAAAGGCGGTCAGAAAGGGTGGGGATAAACGTCTTTCCAAGAGGGGGGTAAGCGCGGGGTTCATAGCCAAACATCAGGGAGAAGGGGGAAGTTTTAGTGGACGAATGAGGGGAGGAGTTGTGGTGAAACTCAGTGGAGGTGATGTAGGAGGACCACGTATGCGGTTGGTTGGTGCAGAAGATGCGGAGATATGTTTCAATCTCCTGGTTGACTCGCTCAGTTTGTCCGTCAGTCTGAGGGTGGTATGCAGTGGAGAGATGGACGTCATAGTGGAGGAGTCGAGCGAGTTCTCGTGCGAACGCAGAGGTGAACTGCGGACCTCAATCAGAGATGATGGAGTCGTGAAGTCCGAACCTTTTGAATATGTGGTTGAAAAAGAGGAGGGCTACTCCTGCTGCGTCAATGGTTTTGGTGCAAGGAATGAGAATTACCCCCTTTGTAAGCCCGTGGTCGACCACGACCAATAGGCTATCGAAACCAGAGGATAAGAGAAGGTCAGTGATAAGGTCCATGGATAGCTGTTGGAAAGGACGGGATGCGGAAGAGGGAATGGGAGTGAGGGGGGGAACTGTGGGGTGGGTGTTGACCTTGGATTGTTGGCAGAGGGTGCAGCCAGCGACGAAGTTTTTGACAAAGATGCCAAGGCCGGGCCACCAGAAGTCACGTTCAATGAGAGCTTTGGTGCAGAAAACACCCATGTGGCCAGTGGTGGGGGATTCATGAAGGGAATGGAGGAGTGAGGAACGAGAGGTGGGGGGAACATAGAGGCGGTGACGATAGTATAAGTGGCCGTTGTCAAACGACCAGTCAGCGAGGGAGGAACGAGGAAATAGTGGTGAGCCGTCCTGGAGACTTTGGAGGGTGCGGATGACAAGGGGGTCAGAGGGGGAGGACGAACGGATGTCGTTGGCGAGGGCAAGGTCGAGAGCGGAGATGATCTGGGGTCCAGGGAGGATGGCAGAAGCAATGTTATCGGAGGAGATGTCAACGTGATCCTTGCAGGAGAGGGCATCAGCGGGGGCCATGCGAGTGCCTGGTGTAACCTGCCAGACCAGATCAAAATCCTGAAGGAAAAGAGACCAATGCGCCTGATGACGAGATAATTTCCGAGGGTCCTTGAGATAAGAGAGGTTCTTGTGATCTGTGAGGACGGTGACGGAGTGTGCAGTCCCTTGGAGGTAATGGCGCCATTCCTGTAGAGTGAGGATGACCGCAAGGAGTTCTCGGTCATAGATGTCATAGTTGCGCTCTGCGGGGGAAAAGGTCTTGGAGAAGTAGGCGCAGGGGTGAGCATCACCATTGGTGTCATCCTGAAGGAGGACAGTGCCAGCTGCAAGGAGGGAGGCATCTGTCATGATGGAAAACGGACGGGTAGTGTCGGGGAGGGCAAGGACGGGGGCAGAAGAGAACCGTTGTTTGAGCGTATTGAATGCTCGTTGTTGGAGGGGGGTCCAAAGCCAAGGCTCGTCTTTTCAAGTGAGGAGGGTGAGTGGGGCGACGAGGTTGGAGAAGCTGGGAATAAACTTGCGATAAAAATTTGCGAACCCTAAGAATGAGCGGACGTCTTTGACAGTGGTGGGGGGGACCCAATCGTCGATGGCTTTGAGCTTTGTGGGATCCATCTCGACACGTCCTTGTCCGATGACGAGGCCGAGATATTCCATCTGTGGGGTATCAAAAGAGCATTTGGTGATCTTTAGGGATAAACCATGTTCCCGAAGACGGAGGAGAACCCGTCTGGTGTGTGCATGGTGGAGTTCAATGTCATCCTTAGTATGAATGCCGAGATCGTCCATGTAGATCTTTAACCATCGTTCTGCAATCATATCAGCGAAGATGTGATTCATGAAGGCTTGGAACGTCAAGGGGGTGTTGTTAAAACCGAAGAACATTACCATGGGTTCAAAGAGTCCAAGCGGCGTGATGAATGCCACTTTCCATTGGTCTTCTTCGCATAACCGAACGTTGTTGTATCCCCATCATACGTCGAACTTTGAGAAGAGTGTGGACTCCTTCATGTCGTCGATAAGAGAAGGGATGAGGGGCAGGGGATAAGCGTTCCGGATGGTGTGCAAGTTGAGGTACTGATAGTCCTGGCAAGGACGAAGGGTGCTGTCTTTCTTTGGGACGAAGAAGAACGGGGATGCCTGGGGGAACTTGGAGGGGATGATGCGGCCGGTTTTTAAGTTCTCTTCGACGAAGAGTCGGCAGGCTTCATATTCAGCGGGGTTGAGAGGGTAGACCTTGGTGATTTTAGGGACGAACGAAGGTTTAAGATCGATGGTGTGATCGAGATGACGATGAGGGGGTAGGACAGCGAACATTTTCTCCGAAAAGACGTTGGAGAATTCTTTGCACCAGTCAGGGATTTCAGTGGTTTTGGGTTGTTCCTTTTGTACGAGTTCGGTGGACAGGGTAAGTTTACCAAGGTGTTCTGGGAAGAGGTCCATATACTCTTTCCAGGGCGGACTCTCACGAAGAGGTACCACAGCTTCCTGGATAGTGAGAGTGTTGGCGGACCAATCAATGACGGGGTTGGTTTTCTTTAGCCACATCATTCCAAGGATGACGCGGGGAGAGCCGAGGGACATGACGAGGAAGGTGACCTTATTAGAGAACTGAGGGAAAATTGCATTGGCGGTGATGGCGTATTTGATGGTCCCTTGGTGGTTGGGGGTTCCATCAACGTTGTAGGCTGTGAGTGGTTGGGGAAGGCGGCGTATGGCCGAACGAAGACGAGGGACGAGAGATGAGTCGATGAAATTATTGGTGGCACCGCAATCTATGAGAGCGGTGGTGGCAACATTTTGGGATTCCGTGTGTAGGTGAACGGGGAGACACATGGTTTGTTCATTTGAAAGGCCTACAATTACAGCGGAGATATCTAGGGGTAGGGAAGGAGACGTTGCTACTTTTTCCCTCAATGAAAACCCGATGAGGACTCATCTTTCAGGGCTTCTTCGAAACAGAGTTTCAAAGTCTGAAGTACCTCTCCTTCGTCCTTTCCAGACGCGCGGAGGCTTTGTACATAGGTATCAAGGGCGGAGGGCGGCGGGGCAATTGCGGCTGGGGTTGGTGTAACAGGGGTGGCGGTTGTCTGTTGGATCCGTTGCAAGTTTCGGAACGGATTGGTGGACGGAGTGGATGGGGTGGTTCGACTAGAGGAGAACGCGTTACATTGCTGTGCATTGTGCCCTTTCTTTCTGCATTGAAGGCATAGTCCTTCGCGAAAGCATCGAGCTCATTCCGCAGGGGTGAGTTTGGAGACACGAATTGCGTCAACGTCCATGGCATTTGGGTCACGAGTGGGGGTGTGGGTGGTGAACAACGAGGGGGTTCGATGTCCCTTTCGAAGGGCTGAGATACAAGCTTTCTGGGCGTGGAAGGTTTTGGCCTTCTCAATCCAGTCATGGATCGTGGTGGGGACAGTGGTCATAGAGAGGATCATGATAGCGAGTTGTTGATCCAGTCCGAGAGAGAACTGATCGATGAGAGTGGTTTCATCGGTGATACCTGCTTTGGCAGCAAGGTTTTGAAAGTCAGTGATATACTTCTGGAAGCCGTCGTCCTGCTCGCCATCCTTCCCTTTGAAGGACTTCTGGACGAGTTTGGAAAGGTCAAGGCGGGCAGTGGCTTTGGTGTCAAAGGGGTAGAACGTGGACTCGAAGTTCTCGACGAACTTCTCAAAAGTTTTGTCGGCGTTAGCGACAGCAGTATTGGCCATGCGATCATACCATATCTCAGAGAAGGAGACTCCTCGTCCTTTGCTCATTTTATTGAGCGTGGTCATGATTTTGTTCTGGTCCGTAGTGTAGAGTGTGGCATTGATCA
>JBBPLU010000480.1:0-17198 GCA_038089935.1 Boletellus emodensis | reverse complement strand
CGCAAGAGATCCAGTTCCTCTTCAGAGTATTTATTCCAGTCTGGGAGTGGGAGGCGGTATTGAGATAGGTTGGGCATTTCCAGAGAGGGTGTTCTGGTCTGGGATTGGCGTTCCAGAGTTTGGTTGAGCAGAGATGAGGTTGATACTTGGTACTTCTCTAGAAGGATTTCCCTGTAAACTGTTCTCTGCGCTCGGCTGCGTGTCCTCTGAGAATGTGGAGGTTGCATCGGATAGGATCCCATTTGCTCCACGCTTGGAGAGGTCCACATAATCCAATATGTACTCTCCTCGTCCATAGTACCAGTCCCTTTCTCTGGGAGATAAGGAAGCTATCCAGAGTCATAGGGATTCTCAGATTAAGTGATAAGGGAGCTCCACTATAGCTTCATCAAGATGGACTAGTAGGGAAAACGAGGCGAGTGCCTCTCTGACTGCAGTGAGGGAAGAAAGGGCCAACTCAATATTATTCCTAGCGTCCAGGGAAAGGTTTCCTTGAGCCCTATCCGAGGTTATCTGAGCAATGGTAGCAGTTCGAGTTCGGATAAAGAAAGAGTAAAGGATCATGAATATAGGAAAAGAGGCTGTTCGTAATGAGAGTGGAAGGTGATTGGTGTGTGGTTATAGCATCACAGTCCACTTCTCACTTAGGGCGCAGCAATGAAGGGATATTTCACAGTGTAAGACTCACTGTGGTAGCAGAGTTTTGTCTTCGTAGTGATAAGATTGTGTTTCGTGTGGGGTGGTGACCTCAGTGAGGTCAGGAAGGAAATGAAACCTGGAATGAATTCCGTTACAGCATTGAGTACGTTACATGCTGTTTATATACTATAGATAAAGCAGAGATAGAATTCTAAACATGAGTCTGGTTGACTCATATCAACTCATGATGACTCATATCCAGCCATGTGATCATGTTGGGAGTCACTCTGACTCGGTATGACTTGGAATGACTCGGTTCCGAGTCAGTATGAGTCAGTAGGAGTCATGGTGACTCAGTTCCTGACAACCGGTGAAACCTTTTTCCCAGTTTCTGGAGACTTAGTGCAATTCCTAATGATTAGTGCGCTTCAATAGTACAATTAGCCCCTGAAGTGATGTTTTCTGATGCTTCCGAGTGTTCCGAGCTTCCCGAGTTTCTGGTTCCGAGTTCCGAGCTTCCCGACCACTTCTGATCACTTCCAAATGACTTTTTACTTGATAACATCGGAACTTCAGGAATGTGTCCAGAACCTCTGGAACTCTTCAGAACTTATGTTATCAATCCTTATGTAGGATTTCAACAGTTCGTTGGCAGGTTGGGGTGCTCTCCAATTGAAAGACTACTGGGGGATGTTCTAGAAGGTCGAAAATCAACTGGGTAAGTTGAAATCGAGAAAGTCTTTTGGTTCGTAGGGGTGGAGATTCTTGGGAGGAATCGATGGTGGGGATTTCCATAACCCTAATTGGTTCAGAGAGTATCCCTTGTAAGCGTGGCCAAAAAAAAGTGGAGTTTATAGAAATCGTGGGGCAGTAGGTAGCAACCCGGTGGGGTTCTGAAGGTCCAGGGAAAATACTAGTGAAGAAGGCCACAAATGTTTGGGAAGCTCTAGCTGGTCTCTTCCAGCTGGCCACAAAAGGTTGAGAAAGGGGAAGGATAGAATAGGAACGGGTACACCGGCGCAGCAAAAGGATCACCACAGTTCGGGATTGTCCCAACTGCCATTTGTAGTGTCCTCAGTCGGAAAGGACAATGTGAAACTCAGAGACCAACCAGGCTCTGGTTCCACTGAAGCCGGGATGGGAGTTCCATTGACCATAGGAACGTCTGTTCCCCAAGGATCAGGGGTGGTAGTAGGCAGGGGATGATGGGGTCTAAAAGATACCCTGTATCGCACAGTGTTTTCCCTGCTGAGGATATGCCTGTGAGTGTCCCAAAGGCAAAAGAAAACTAGAAAAAGGGGAAGAAAAATCAAAGCAAAGTAGAGGGAGAGAAGGGCGAATGTGGAATCAGAAAAGGAGAACATATTTGTAGCTATGTTACAGTGAGCTCAGGTCAGGTTCTTTGTTGTCTGGTTGAAGGGAAAGCTTTGGGGGTGCGCAGCTTTATATTCTGAAAGTAGTGCCTGGGAACCAGTCAAGTTCCGTTCCGGTTCCCAGGTATTTTCTGCGGATGAGTAACCCTTCCATCAGATCAAGTACTGCCTTCGTGTTCTGGTACCTCTGTGGGAAAGAATCTGATCTATTTTGTATTGTTCATCTCCGTCGATTACGTCCGGTGGCGGGTTGATAAAGTTTGGTCCAAATTCATCGGTTTCTTTGTAAGGATATAGGAGGCTTGCATGGAATACTGGGTGGATTTGCCAAGTGGGAGGAAGACGAAGTTTGTAGGCCACGGGAGTAACAACCTGTTCAATTTCAAAAGGTCCTTCTCGTTTGGGTGCAAGTTTCTTGAAGGGGTAGTGCAGCTTTAATTTTTTGTTGTCCAGCCACACCTTATCTCCGCGTTTCCAGGAGCAGAACTTGGTTCTCATCTGTTCCTTCATTGCCTGCTGTGCAATTTGATGGGCGTGTTGCCTTCTGTCCATGCTTTCTCCAAAAGGGTGAGCCTTCATTCTAAGGCCAGGAGAAAGGTTTTTCCTAGGGAGGGGTAGGCACGAGGTTCATAGCCCATCATTAATGAGAATGGAGATTGTTTTGTTATGGAGTGTGCTGTGGAATTGTGCACGGATTCCGCCATTGGGAGGAGTTCCGTCCAGATCATGGGGTTCCCTTGGTAGAATATGCAGAGATACGTTTCCAGTTCCTGGTTGACGTGTTCGGTTTCTCCATCCGTTTGAGGGTGATAGGCCAAGGACAGTGCTACGTCATATTCCAAGAGGCAGGCTAATTCTCGTGCAAAGGCGGAGGCAAATTGAGGACCTCTGTCGGAGGTGCATTTGTCATGGAGACCGAATCAAGGGAAAACATTGTTGAAAAAAAGTTGAGCTACCCCCTTTGCATTGATATCTGAGTGGCAAGGAGAGAAAATTACCCCCTTAGTAAGCCCTTGGTTGACCATGACCAGGACGGCATCATAACCATGAGAAGAAGGTAAAGCGGTGATTAAGTCGATAGAGACAAACTGGAAAGGACGCGTGGTGTTGCCGAGGGGGACCGAGGGGGGAATGATGGGATGGGTAATCGTTTTGTTTGCCTGACAAATAGCACATCCAGCAATAAAATGACGAACATAGGTGCTTAATCCGGGCCACCAGTAGTCCCGTTGGAGGAGATTCTGTAAACGGAAAATTCCTGCATGCGCCCCAGTGGAGGAGGTGTGTATGGAGTGTACCAAATCATGGCACGCATTCTCCGGTATGTAGAGTCGATCCTTAAAATAAAGGAGATTGTCGTTATACCGCCAGTCGGAGTGGAGAGTTCTGGGGAATAACGGGGACCCTTCCTGAAGGGCTTTCAATACGGAAAGCACTAGGGGATCAGATGGGGAGGATTGGGTAATCTTATTTTGAAGAGCGGTATCAATGATCCAGATAAAGTGGTCTTCTGGAATGAGGATGACATCCTGATTGTCATGAGAGATGTCTACTTCTGCTCGTCTGGAGAGGGCATCTGCTGGTCCCATCTGTGTTCCGGGTGTGTGTTGAAACTGAAGATTGAAATCTTGGAGGAATAACATCTACTAGGCCTGTCTGCGTGACAGTTTATGAGGCTGCTTGAAGTATGCCAGGTTTTTGTGGTCGGTGAGGATGGTGACAGGGTGTTCCGTTCCTGTAAGATATTGTCACCAATCTTCGAGTGCTTGAATAACCGCAAGCAGCTCTCGGTCATAGATGTCATAGTTCCGTTTCTTGGGAGAAAACTTTTTTGAAAAGTATGCGTATGGATGGAGATCGCCATTGTTGTCTTTTTGCATCAGCACTCCTCCACAAGCCGTGAGAGAGGCATCAGTCATTACCCAGAAGGGTTTCTCAGTTTTCAGAAGCTGGAGTACTGGTTTTGTCAGAAAAGCTTGTTGTAGAGTTTCAAAAGCTTTCTGGCACTCGGGTGTCCAATTCCAGGTCACAGTCTTCTTGGTCAAATCATGGAGGGGGCAACTAATCCCAGAGAAGTTTGATATGAACTTCCTGTAAAAATTGCAAAACCCAATAAACGATTGGACTGCTTTAACCGTAGTTGGCAGGGTCCACTTGTGAATAGCTTCCAGCTTGATTGGGTCGAGGGTGATTTGTCCAGGTCGTACGATCAACCCGAGATATTCTACCTCTGTTACATTGAACGAGCATTTGGAAAGTTTCAGATAGAGTTTGTGTTCCCTCATTCATTGGAGTACCCAGATGGTCCTTCGATGATGCTCCTCCAGGTCATTGTCCATGTGTATGATGAGGTTGTCCATATAGATCTCCAACCATCCTTCTGCGATCATGTCCCCGAAGATGTCGTTCATCATTGCCTGAAACGTTGGGGGGGAATTGCTCATCCTGAAGAACATTACCAGTGGCTCGAATAATCCCAGTGGGGTAATAAAAGCCGCCTTCCAGGTGTCTTCTTTTCTTATGAGCATGTTGTTATACCCCCATCGGACATCGAACTTAGAAAAGAGGGTGGCATCTTTTAGTTTGTCGATGAGGTCCAGAATCAAGGGAAGAGGATAAGTGTTCTTGATGGTGTGCTCATTGAGATATCTATAATCCTGGCAAGGGTGTAATCCTCCATCTTTCTTTTGAATGAAAAAGAACGGTGAAGCTTGAGGGGATTTCGATGGTTTGATCTTTCCTGATTTCAAGTGTTCAGCTATGAAATCTTTACAGGCCTGGAGTTCTTTCGGATTTAATGGATAAGCTTTTGCCACTTTCAGCATGAAGGAATTGTCTAATTCTATGGCGTGGTCATAAGGTCAAGGGGGTGGTAACTCTCCTTCCGTCGGTTCTCCGAACACATCCGAATATCCTAGATATTGGGGCGGTAGTCTGATTTCTTCTTTGGTCACATTTTGTGCTAACTCCGTGGAAAGGGTAGTGTGCGCCATTGTTTCCTGCTGTTCCAGGTAGCAGATCAGGTATCGTTGGTCGACAGGATCTCTCTTTTCTGTTTTTGATTCGGGAATGGAGATCCTTCCTTCTGCCCAGTCTATTTTGGGGTTGACAGCTTGTAGCCACGTCATTCCTAGAATGGTTTTCTCGTTTCCACAGTCTATCACCATAAACCTGGTTTTCTCCTTCCACTTCCCTGTTTGAAGGGAGAGAGTCACAGTCGATCGTATGGTTCTGTTTTTGTTTGGGGTTCCGTCCACATTATGCGCCAGGATCGGGTGTCACAGTCATTGAGTTTTCAGCCCATGTTGTAGTACTAAGAATTTGCTGATAAAGCATCCCGTAGCTCCATTATCAATAAGTGCCATAGCTTCAATGGTTTTCTCGTTGTCCGCAAGGTGAATGGGGATTTTGATTGCTCTAGAGTTTGGTCCAGATACAAATACAGGAGCAACAATTACTGGTGAGGAAAAAGGAGCCATTGTCCTTGTTTTCCCTTTCAAAAACCCTCTGAAGTGGTTAACTTTCGCACTTCCTCTTCATTGGCTGAGGTGCATACTTTGAGAATGCGGAGGAGTTCCTCTCTGGGAAGTTCCGATCTGTCAAGGAATTTCGAGAGGTTATCTTCAATGACTTCCACCGCCTTGATTGCCTGAGGCTTGGGGCGAAGTCCAGGTTTAGGGGATTTCCTTCCTCCTTCGGTGCGAGGGTGATTGGAAGACCAACAGCCAACCCGGTGGCAGACGAAGCATTGGTTGTTCCTCATATGAGTTGCTTGTTCTACCGGAGTGAGTCGGATGGCATTGACGTCCATCGCATTAGGATCTCTGATGGAGTGAGAGGGTCCTCCTCCTGGAAGGGGAATATAGTTCCTCCTTTCTCTTAACTTCCGCAGCCTTAGAATGTTCTCATTAAACACTTGTGCCTTTTGATCCAGTCCCTCCATTTTGTCGGTTGAGGATTGATTGTTGCCATCATATTGGCCAGTTTGTAGTCCACTCCTCATCGAAGGACATCTATGAGGACATTGTCATGTCCATAATGAGAGTGGGAGGTGATTGGTGTGCGGTTATAGCACCACAGTCCACTTCTCACTTAGAACGCAGCAATGAAGGGATATTTCACAGTGTGAGACTCACTGTGGTAGCAGAGTTTTGTCTTGGTAGTGATAAGATTGTGTTTCGTGTGGGGTGGTGACCTCAGTGAGGTCAGGAAGGAAATGAAACCTGGAATGAATTCCATTACAGCATTGAGTACGTTACATGCTGTTTATATACTATAGATAAAGCGGAGATAGAACCCTAAACATGAGTCTGGTTGACTCATATCAACTCATGATGACTCGTATCCAGCCATGTGATCATGCTGGGAGTCACTCTGACTTGATATGACTTGGAATGACTCGGTTCCGAGTCAGTATGAGTCAGTAGGAGTCATTGTTGTAGAATGTTTCATATGTCATCATGCACTGCCTCATGACTCATGCTGAGTCATGTTGAGTCATGGTGACTCAGTTCCTGACAACCGGTGAAACCTTTTTCCCGGTTTCTGGAGACTTAGAACAATTCCTAATGATTAGTGCACTTTATTAGTACAATTAGCCCCTGAACCGATGTTTTCCGATGCTTCCGAGTGTTCTGAGCTTCCCGAGTTTCCGGTTCCTAGTTCCGAGCTTCCCGACCACTTCCGATCATTTCCGAGTGACTTTTTACTCGGTAACATCGGAACTTCGGGAATGTGTCTGGAACCTCCAGAACTCTTCGGAACTTATGTTATCAATCCTTATGTAGGATTTCAACAGAGTCTCCCTCGGGTTTTCATTAAGGGAAGAAGTAGCAATGTCTCCTTCCCTACCCCTAGATATCTCCGCTGTAATAGTAGGGCTCTCCAATGAATGAACCATGCGCCTTCCCGTTCACCTACACACGGAATCTCAAACTGTTGCCACCATCATGCTTATAGATTGCGGTGCCACTAACAACTTCATCAACTCGTCTCTCGTCCCTCATCTTTGCTCCACCATACATCGCCTTCCCCAACCACTCACCGCTTACAACGTTGATGGTACCCCCAACCACCAAGGGACCATCAAATACTCCATCACAGCCAATGCGGTCTTTCCTCAGTTCTCCAACAAGGTCACCTTCCTCATCACATCCCTCGGTTCTCCCCATGTCATTCTTGGAATGACATGGCTAAAGAAAAACAATCCCATTATTGACTGGTCCGCCAATACTCTTACTATCCAGGAAGCTGTGGTACCTCTTCGTGAGAGTCTGCCCTGGAAGGAGTATATAGACCTCTTCCTGGAACATCTTGGAAAACTCACCCTATCCACTGAACTCGCGCAAAAGGAACAACCTAAGACCACCAAAATCCCTGAATGATGCAAGGAATTCTCCGACGTCTTTTCGGAGAAAATGTTCACAGTCCTACCCCCCCACTGTCACCTCGATCATACCATTGATCTCAAACCCTTGTTCATTCTAAAAATTGCTAAGGTCTACCCTCTCAACCCTGCGGAATATGAAGCCTGCCGACTCTTTGTCAAAGAAAATCTGAAAACTGGCCGCATCATCCCTTCCAAATCTCCCCAGGCATCCCCATTTTTCTTCGTCCCAAAGAAAGACGGAACCCTTTGCCCCTGTCAAGATTATCGATACCTCAACTTGCACACCATCCGGAACGCCTACCCCCTGCCCCTCATCCCTTCTCTCATTGATGACATGAAGGAGTCCACACTCTTTTCAAAGTTCAACGTACAATAGGGATATAATAATGTTCGGTTGCAAGAAGAGGACCAATGGAAAGCGGCATTTATCACACCGCTTGGACTCTTTGAACCCATGGTAATGTTTTTCAGTTTTAACAACGCCCCCTTGATGTTCCAGACCTTCATGAATCACATCTTCGTTGATATGATCGCAGAACGATGGTTAAAGATCTACATGGACGACCTCAGCATCCACACTAAGGACGACATCGAACTCCACCATGCATGCACTAGACAAGTTCTCCTCCGTCTTCAGGAACATGGTTTGTCCCTGAAGATCACCAAATGTTCCTTTGACACCCCACAGATGGAATACCTTGGTCTTGTCATCAGACAAGGACGTGTCGAGATGGACTCCACTAAGCTCAAAGCCATCGACGATTGGGTCTCCCCTACTACTGTCAAAGACATTCGCTCCTTCTTAGGGTTCGCTCTTTCTATTGAAAGTTCATCCCCAGCTTCTCCAATCTTGTCGCCCCACTCACCCTCCTCACCCGAAAGGACAAACCCTGGCTTTGGACCCCTCTCCAACAATGAGCGTTTGATACGCTCAAACAACGATTTTCTTCTGCCCCTGTCCTTGCCCTCCCTGACACCACCCATCCATTCTCCATCATGACAGACACCTCCCTCCTTGCAGCTGGTGCTGTACTTCTTCAGGATGACACCAACAGTGATGCTCACCCTTGCGCCTACTTCTCAAAGACCTTTTCCCCCGCAGAGCACAACTATGACATTTACGATCATGAGCTCCTCGCGGTCATCCTCACTCTACAAGAATGGCACCATTATCTCCAAGGGACCTCCCACTCCGTCACCGTCCTCACGGATCACAAGAATCTCTCGTACCTCAAGGACCCTCGGAAACTATCTCGTTGTCAGGCGCGTTGGTCTCTTTTCCTCCAGGATTTTGATCTGGTTTGGCAAGTCACACCAGGCACTCACATGGCCCCTGCTGATGCCCTCTCTCGCAAGGATCACATTGACACCTCCACTGATAACATCACCTCTGCCATCCTCCCCAAACCCCAGATCATCTCTACTCTTGACCTTGCTCTCGCTAATGACATCCGTTCGTCCTCCCCCTCTGATCCCCTTGTCATCCGTGCTCTCCAAGGTCTTCAGGATGGCTCACCATTATTCCCTCGCTCCTCCCTCACTGACTGGTCATTTGACAACGGCCACTTATACTATCGTTGTTGTCTCTACGTCCCCCCTACCTCTCATTCCTCACTCCTCCGTTCCCTTCATGAATCCCCCACTACAGGTCACATGGGTGTCTTCCGCACCAAAGCCCTCATTGAACGCGACTTCTGGTGGCCAGGCCTTGGCATCTTCATCAAAAACTTTGTCGCTGGCTGTGCCCTTTGCCAGTAATCCAAGGTCAACACCCACCCCACAGTTCTCCCCCTCACTCCCATTCCCTCCTCTGTGTCCTGTTCTTTCCAACAGCTATCCATGGACCTCATCACCGACCTTCCTTTATCCTCTGGGTTTGATAGCCTGTTGGTCGTGGTTGACCACGGGCTTATGAAGGGGGTAATTCTCATTCCTTGTACCAAAACCATTGACGCAGCAGGAGTAGCCCTCCTCTTTTTCAACCACATATTCAAAAGGTTCGGACTTCACGACTCCATCATCTCTGATCGTGGTCCACAGTTCGCCTCCGCATTTGCACGAGAACTCGCACAACTCCTCTACTACGACGTCCGTCTCTCCACCGCATACCACCCTCAGACAGACAGACAAACCGAACGAGTCAACCAGGAGATTGAAACATATCTCCGCATCTTCTGCGCCAACCAACTGCATACATGGTCCTCTTACATCACCTCCACTGAGTTTCACCATAATTCCTCTCCTCACTCGTCCACTAAAACATCTCTCTTTTCCCTGATGTTTGGCTACGAGCCCTGTGCATACCCCCCTCTTGGAAAGACATTTATCCCTGCTCTCTCTGACCGCCTTTCTGCCCTAGAGGAATCAAGAAAGGAAGCTCTCGCTGCCCATGACTCGTCCCGCCGTCTCATGTCCTCACACGTCACATGGAGCTTCTCCCCATGAAAACCAGGAGATCAGGTATGGCTAAAAGCCACCAATCTCCACATCCCCTATCCATCCCAGAAGCTCGCTCTGAAATGCCTTGGACCATTTGAGATAAGCCAAGTACTATCTCTGCTCACTTACCATCTCCGACTCCCACTGACGTGGAAGATTCATGATGTCTTCCACACCACATTACTTTCTTCATTCCACAGCACTGACGCACATGGTCCATCATTTCCCACACCACCTCCTGACATCATTGCCAGCGAAGAAGAATATGAAGTGGACAGCATTCTCTCACACAAGGGTTGCCCAGGCCATTATCAGTACCTGACCACATGGAAGGGTTACTCAGCCTCGGAAAATACGTGAGGACCGGAGAGTAATCTCCGCCACGCACGTTCCATCCTCTCAGATTATAAAAAGACCCACTCACTACGATAGACAATGGCAGTCCCTTTCATCTACGCCACTCTTGTTCTCAACGCTCTTCGTCCCATTTTTTGATACATTAAAAATGTCTTTTACCCCACCTTCCGTCTCGTCGCCTTCGCCTTCACATACTATCACCTTATCCTTTCTTCGATCTCGTCCTGTTTATCCTACTTATCTTCCTGCATCATCCATCAATACGCTCTACGCCGCTATCCTCACAGACACCGCCCTCATCCACGCTATTGAGCTGGACCCCCTCTACAAGGAGGATTTGATTTCACAAGAACTCGTATGTACCTACTTTGACATTTCTCAAGCTCAAATGTATCATTTCCGTGATGCCCCTTCTGATCTTCCCGCGGCATTCGGTCTTCCCCTTTGTCTTCTGATTAATCGCGTTCCTGATCATATCCTTACGGTTCTTCATCTTCATGGATTCTATACTTTCGTCAAATGGCTCACACCCACTCTCATTTACCCCACCTTTCGCAACATCCTCTTCTCCCTTACTCAGTCTGCCCGTGACCATTATATTTCCGAAATAGAAAATATGCCCCGTCTTTCCAACCCTTTTTCCCCCATCCTTTGTTCTCCTTCTCCTCCTCTCCCCACTCGTCTCGCCCCTCTGGACACCCATGCCTACTCCACAGATGGATACCGTCTTGACCACGAAGCCATCGCACGAAACCGGGAGCACATCACCATTCACTGCATTTCCCACGGATGAACCGTCCTATCCTCTGACATACAGACTGTTGAGTCAGTTCTTATCTGCGTCCCTGCCACAGTGAGCACTCGTTGCTATCACTGTTATCGTTTGGGCCACTATCGTGATGACTGTCCCAACTACTACTGTCCTTCTTGTCGTCAGCC
The DNA here is from genome assembly GCA_038089935.1 of Boletellus emodensis. Classification (NCBI taxonomy): domain Eukaryota; kingdom Fungi; phylum Basidiomycota; class Agaricomycetes; order Boletales; family Boletaceae; genus Boletellus; species Boletellus emodensis. The sequence continues at coordinate 6,062 of JBBPLU010000480.1, read as the reverse complement.
CACCCCTGGCCATCCCACTCGCTGCTGTTTCTCTATGCACTACTCGGTCTGTAGAAACTGGGGACATAGACCTCGCTTTTGTCCCACCTGTGTGTGCTCCCACTGCGATCGCATTGGACATATTGTCGACGATTGTCCATTTGAACATTACTCGGTCGAACAAGCCTCTTCTGTCTTCGCTGGCCCTCCTAACCCTCCGGCCTGAGGTAAAGGTGTTCGAGCCTGGGGCTCAAGTGTACAAAGGGGGTAATGTTACAAATTTATCCCTTTACTCTCATGTTCTCCTTTTTCTCCTACGTCGTCCTCGTCGCTTTGGATCCTCTTCATCTATTTACTACTTTTACGAATGTTTTCTCTTGGTCATGAACGATCCAAGAGTACACGCTTGTTATCTTGATTATCTCCCTCTGCTCCTCTCATCGTAATCATTGATCGTCATCATTGATTACTACTTATCCGTTTCCATCGCATTCTCTTTTGTTTTTTGATTATACATCTTCGTTCCATCTCCTACTACAATGTTCTTCGCTTACGTGGCCTCTTGGTCCGTGCACATTCTCTTCTCCTATTTAAACCATAGTACTATACCATGTATTCTCATTCTCGTTCTACACAATCAAGCATATTCTTGAGTTCTCTGTCTAATCCTCTGATTGTGGTCTTAGTCCGTTCCTACCAAGGAACATATAGTCTCCCTTTAGGCTGAGTTGTACCTCTTCGTGAGTGTCCTGCCTTTAGGTCAGTCATAGCACACTCGAGGTACGCATCCGCGTAACAGATAATATACGTGTACTCTGGGATTGTTCACAATCAAGAGAAAACACTCATAAGAGAAGTAAGTTGAAGAGGAGGATGAGAAGTGACGAGGACGACATAGAAGAAAAAGGAGAACATGAGAATAAAGGGATAAAATTGTAACACTTGGACGCTACACTCCCCTTGACCCATCTCTTGCTGCGGTCACATTTTCCCACAACCCATAACCAGATACCTCCCCATTATAGGCAATGGTACCATTGTCCATATTTAGATGACACCTCATTTAAGCATAGAGGGGTACAGCTCTGTCTGGGTATTTATAGCGATCATCTGTACAATGTATTCCCCAGCTAGTTCTATGCAATCTACACATTAGTTCTAGTTCTTCCACAAGTCTCTCATTGGATAGCAAGACTTCTAGCTTCAACACTTCGACAGTTACTTCGACATACGCTCAGGACTTCGCGTATATGTAACAAAAGAACTAGCTCTCTTCTAGTCTCTGCCTCTCGCAGAAGGACTCACCCTCTCCCACCATGTCGTACCGATCCCCCATTGAGGATGACTCCAATGATGCTATCCCTGTAGACACACCAGAACATTCCTGATCCCCATCACCCCAACTACTGGTACCAGATTTTATAAATCCCTACCAAGCAGCATCACTAGTATCTTCCACCCAGATAGCCTCCAGTTCATGAAGACCTCAACCTCCTCCAAATCCCCTGCTCACCTCTCGAAGAAAGAGAAGAACTTCTGGAACACTGGCTTTGCCAGTGCTCACTACAGAAACCGAGGAATTCACTCTTACCTCACAAAACCCTTCTCCACTTCGAGCCCAGACAACCAAGGAACCCCTAGGACCTGTTCTTCCTTTTGAGCCATCCCCTATTCCACAGATATGAGTGCTCTCTGTCGAAGAAGAGAAAGAAGAAGATGACATCGAGATGTCAGGAAACAACGAGAAAACCACGGAGTTAAAGGCAGCCTTACCTACTGACTTTTCCGGAGATACCACTGATGCGCAGTGATGAATGTTAGCCATGACGGCTTACTTCATAATCAATGATGGAACATATAAGAACAATGAGAAAACAATGATCTTGACCTGCCTTAACAAGATGAGTAAAGGTAGAGGGGCGGTGTTTGCCGAATCATATTACAAGAAACTGCAGGGATTGCAGGGAGGAGCAGTCATTACCTGGGACTGATTCATCAAAGACTTCTCCAGCTCATTTGTACCAACTGGAGAGAAAGAGAGATCTAGGAATCATCTCTATGACATGAGACAATCGCAATATGTTACAGATGAAGTATCCACTCTGGAACAGCAATGGTTCAACATGCTTTCTAGTCATTCTTTCTCTTATTCACCCTATGCTGATGACTTATTATATGTACTTGAGGGACATCCTTTCGCTGGGATAGATAACCTCCCTTACCCAGTCTTCTCTTTGTCCATAACCGGGTAAGTGTCACTTTGTTCCCGACTCTTTTCCTATCATACTGGACGTTACTCTCCTCTTGACCCATCTCTTGCTGTGGTCATGTTTTCCCACCAACCATAACCAGATACCTCCCCGATATAGGCAATGGTACCATTGCCCATATTTAGACTACACTATATTTAGACAAAGGGGGTACAGCTCTGTCTGGGTATTTATAATGACCTTCTGTACAATGTACTCCTCAGCTAGTTCTACGCAATCTACATACTAGTTCTGGTCCCTCTGCGAGTCCCTCACTGGATAGTGAGATTCTCGACTTCGATATCAATGGTTACTACTAGTATACGCTCAGGACTTTGCATATATGTAACAAAAGAACTAGCTCTCTTCTAGTCCCTGCCCTTCGCAGTAGGACTCCCCCACTCCTACCACATCGTACTGACCCCCCGTAGAGGATGACTCTGATGACACTATCCCCGTAGACACACCTGAACTTCCCCGTATCCTGTCACCCCAACCATTGGTACTAGATTTTATAAATTCTTACCAGGAAATGTCACCTGTACCTTCCACTAGGATAGCCTCCAGCTCTTGGAGACCTCAACCTCCCCTGAACCCCCTTTTTACCTCCTATAGGAAGAGAAGAACTTCAGGGACACCTGCTCTCCTGGTCCTAACTACCGAAACTGAAAAATTTGCACTTACTTCGTGAACTTCGCCCCCACTTCGCACACAGCCCACCGAAGAAATTTCTGGACTGACTCTCCCCTTTGAACCTTCCTCTATCCCATAGATCAGAGTACTTTCCGTCGAAGAAGAAGAAGACAACATTGAGATGTCAGGAAACAATGAGAAAACCACCAAGCTGAAAGTGGCCTTACCTACCGACTTTTCTGGAGATACCGCTGATGCACAGCGATGGATGCTGGCCATGTCAGCCTACTTCATTATCAATGAAGGAACCTACAGGAACAACGACAAAGCGATGATCTTGACCTGCCTTAACAAAATGAGCAAAGGCAGAGGAGCAGTGTTTGCTGAATCATACTATAAGAAGCTGCAAGGATTGCAAGCCAGAACTGGGGTAACGTGGGACCAGTTCACTGAGGATTTCTCCAGCTTGTTTGTGTCAACCGGAGAAAAAGAGAGATCTAGGAATAATCTCTATGACATGCAACAATTGTAATACTGTGACGATAAAGAAACTAGCCTGACTCCAAGGGAGAAGAGAGGTGACTTTGACACTTTTATAGCGAGCTTCGAGCTGGCCGTGGGTCGAGCCGAAATGGATACTGGACATGATGACTGTTACGTATACGCGAAGTTCCGGAGCGTATGCTTGAAGTAACCGTCGATGTCGAAGTCGGAAGTCTCGCTATCCTCTTATGGACTCGCGGAGGGACCAGAACTAGTGCGTAGATTGCGTAGAACTAGCTAAGGAATACATCGTACAGTAGGTCGTTATAAATACCCAGACAGGGCTATACCCACGGGCTAAAAGGGGAACCGTCTAAGTATGGGCAAAGGTACCTTTGCCTATATGCGGGAGGTGTCTGGATATGGGTAGTGGGAGAATGTGACCGCAGCGAGAGATGGGTCAAGGGGAGTGTGACATCCGTTGTGATAGGAAGTGAATCGGAACTAAGGTGACACTTACCTGGTTATGGAAGAACGGAAGACCGGGTAAGGGAGGTTATCGATCCCTTCGAAGGGACGTCCCTCAAGTACATATAGTAAGTCATCAGCATAGACGGAACAGAAGAAAGGATGATCATAAAGTGAGTCGAACCACTGCTGCTCCAGGACCAAGGCTTCGTTTGTAACAATGACGTCCTCATAGATGTCCTCCGATGAGGAGTGAACTATAAGCTAGCCAATATGATGGCTATGATCAATCCTTAGCTGACGAAATGGAAGGATTGGATCAAAAAGGCACAGGTGTTCAACGAGAATATTCTTAGACTGCAGAAACTGAGAGAAAGGAGGAACTACATTCCCCTTCCTGGAGGAGGATCTCTCCACCCCTCTAGAGACCCTAATGCGATAGAGGTCAACACCATTCAACTTACTCCAGTAGAACAAGCGACTCACATGAGGAATTGTTACGTATACGCAAAGTTCCGGAGCGTATGCTTGAAGTAACCGTCAAGGTCGAAGTCAAGAATCTCGCTATCCCATAGAGGACTCGCGGAGGGACCAGAACTAGCGCGTAGATTGCGTAGAACTAGCTAAGGAATACATTGTACAATGAGTTGTTATAAATACCCAGACAGAGCTGTACCCCCTATGCCTAAATACGGCATCATCTAAATATGGACAATAGTACCATTGCCTATAATGGGGAGATATCTGGTTATGGTGGGTGGGAAAACATGACCGCAGCGAGAGATGGATCAAGGGGAGTGTAACGTCCAGTATGATAGGAGGTGAATCAGAAGCAAGGTGACACTTACCCGGTTATGGAGGAACGGAAGACCGGGTAAGGGAGGTTATCGATCCCGTTGAAGGGACATCCCTCAAGTACATATAATAAGTCGTCAGCATAGACAGAACAAGCAAAAGGATGATCATAAAGGTTGTCAAACCACTGCTGCTCTAGGGTGAGCACCTCATTTGTAACACCATCCGACTTACCCCGGTAGAACAAGCAACTTACATGAGGAACAATCAATGCTTCATATGCCACAGAGTTGGTTGTCGATCTTCCAATCATCCTCACACTAGGGGAGAAAGGAAATCCCCAAACTCTGGACCTCACCCCAAGCCTCAGGCAGTCAAAGCAATAGAAGTTGTTGAGGACAACCTCTCCAAGTTCCTCGATGGATCAGAACTCCCTAGAGAAGAACTTCTCCACATTCTCAAAGTATGCACCTCAGCCGAAGAAGAGGAAGTCCAGAAGTTAACCACTCCGGAGGGTTTTTGAAAGGGAAAATGAGGTCAATGGCTCCTTTTCCCTCTCCTATAATCATCACTCCTGTATTTGTATCTGGACCAAACTCTAGAGCAATCAAAATCCCAATTCAACTTACGGACGATGAGAAAACCATTGAGGCTACAGCACTTATCAACAGTGGAGCAATGGGATGCTTCATCAGCAAATTCCTTGTACTACAGCATAGGTTGAAGACCCAATGACTACGACATCCGATCTTAGCGCATAATGTGGATGGAACACAAAATAAAAATGAAACCATACAATCGACTGTGATTCTTTCCCTTCAAACTGGGAAATGAAAGGAGAAAACCAGGTTTATGGTGATAGACTGTGGAAATGAAAAAACAATCCTAGGAATGATGTGGCTATGGGCCATCAATCCCAAGATAGATTGAGCAGAAGGAAGGATCTCCATCTCCGAATCCAGGACCGACAAGGGAGATCTTGACAATCAACGATACCTGATTCGCTATCTGGAACAATGAGAAATGATAGCACACACCACAATCTCTACTGAGCTAGCACAAAAAGTGGCCAAGGACGCCATCCAACTCTCTCTCCAATATCAGGAGTATGAAGATGTTTTTGGAGAACCGACAGAGGAAGAGTTACTACCTTTGCATCCCTATAACCATGCCATCAAACTCGACGACTCATTTGTGCCAAAAGTGGCAAAAGCTTATCTGCTGAACCTGAAGGAACTCTAAGTGTGCAAAGATTTTATAGCCGAACATTTAAAATCTAGGAAGATCAAACCCTCGAAATCTCCACAAGCTTCGTCATTCTTCTTTGTCCAAAGAAAGATAGAGGACTGTGCCCCTGCCGGGATTACAGACATCAGCAAAACCAGGATTTCACCATAGTAGTCATAGTAGTCATAGTAGATTCATAGTGGTCATAGTAGATTCATAGTATATTAT
>JBBPLU010000479.1:0-14450 GCA_038089935.1 Boletellus emodensis | reverse complement strand
ATATGACGATTATGGCACAAGTCAACGTCGATGGAGGGTACCATCTGTTTCGGGCCTCTACAGCCACAAGGACGGTGCGTGCTCTACCACTGGGGATTTGGAGTCTATTGTCGTGGATAGTAGGGCTAGGACGCACCGTCGGCCTGCCCACCAGCAGTAGATCCAGTCTTGCCAGTAGCGACGCGACTTACCTGAACGTGACTTACCTGACGCCGTATTTCCGGGTCGAGGAGCGTATCAAGCGGGCCCTGACTCCTGCCGCTACTAGATCGAGGCATATAACGAAGGTACGTCGCGACACCAGCACCCAACGACATCGATCGTGGAATGTTTCCCGACACCTTTCCTCCGCGCCGTGCTATATTTTATCTTTGTCGTGTGATTATTTAATAGGGTAGTTCAGGTTTTGGAAGCGATTTGGGGTTGATGCCGATGAGTTTACATTTGTCGAGATACATCTCCAGGACGGTGCTGCGAGGGCGACGCAAACTGACGACGACCGCGACGAGTGTGCGCCTAGGAACGTCTTTGTCTCCCGTTCAGCCTGATACTACACCATCCAGTGCCATCAACGACGCGTGTGTCACATACCTCACCCTCGCACCCCGCCCTCACCGGCACCACCCTGCGTCCTCGCAAACACGGCTTGCCAGTACACGCACCGTCTGCTAGCAGGTTGTGCCTGCACACAGCGCCCGCACTTGCACCACCCTCATCGCGTCCCAGGCCCACACTCAGTGTCCTCACCCTACTCTCGCGTCGTCATCGTCCAGTCGTCCCATCCAGGTCCTGTCCACTTGTCGTCCCATCCTAGTCCGGTGTCCACGTCCATATCTCCCGTCCTCACCATCGTCCCGTGACGCCCACGTCGTCTCCCTGTCTACGCATCTCCGTCCTCACTCCCGCCCCTCTCGTCATCCACGCTCCCCCTCCAGTCCCCGTCGCCCATCACAACCGACGACAGGAACTGCGCATCCACGAACATGAGCTCGCGACTCGCGCCGAGTCGTCTGTATGCAGTGACACGCTCGTGCATTGCCTTTGCAGTGTCGAACCTAATCTAAACTGATGATGGGATCAAGGAAAAGTAAACACTCGTATTTCCACAGCATACTCATTGTAAAATATATGTGCACATGGAGCCCATAGGGAAGATGTGTATGAACACCAGCGAGCAACGCATACCAGCTACTGCGCGTGCACATCGTGATATTTGAAACTTTGATAGGACTGTGCTGGGCACAGCCGAAAACCACCAACAGAATCGAAAACAATCGACTTGGATCAGTGCGACGAAATCGACGGCCGCTGAACTACCCTATTATCGATCATCATCCAAGGCGGACTAGCAGCGTACGAGGGACAGCGACAACTAGATGTACATCGTCCTACAACGACAAAGACAAAAATACAGCTGCACCGCTCGACCTCTGCTAGCCTAGCAGCGACCCAGGGTTAGAACAGTGCATTCATGAGGCGTTGTCCAACACTCTCAGGTTCTTGTCTCGCCATCTCGATAATGCTCAGCAACTTCTTAATCCCTACCAATAACGGTAGGGTGGGCGTTTCTGCTTCAGACGCGTTCCGCGGGAATCCGGCGCTTGAGAGCTCACGGAGCGTATCGCGTAGTTCCGACTCGTCTGCAAACAGCTCCACAGATCGGAGAACGACTTCCAGTTGTCCCAAGTGCGACACGGGTGGCACTTTGATCGAGGCATCAAAGACCTCTGAAAACCCGAGGTCTGTGATGTGTTGACCCAGTGATGAGGTGGCGAGCACCAACAGGCGACGACCCTGCAGTGCGCGGCGCTCAGGACCTGTCAATGGAGACAATACACAACAATACCGACCTTTGGAGGTTTCTTTGCAATCAAGACCAGCAATGCTTGAAGTACGGCGTTCGAGAATCTACTACCCAAATAGGTCCAATCTATGCTGGACGGGTCAATATACGTGCCAGTAGAATCTCGGCGGACAGACCTAGCAAGCGCTCTAAGCTGTCTACCACGATAACACTCAGTGGGCTCTTATAACTATCGTTGAACACCTTCGTGATGGCGGCGATTTTTTGTGCCTCTGAAAAGCCGACCATCCGATCTGGCGAGATAATTTTCACAAACGGGAATTCCGACCGCCATGCGACCGTCGCAGCCAGGACCGTCTTGCCAGAACCAGGCAGTCCGCTCAAAAGAACGCTGACCCGCGGCGTCCGTTCAGACTTTGCAACCTGGTTGACGAACAACTTTCCCTTCTCCAATATTTCCTACCAAGGGATCTCAGTGGGTCCTGACGCACGAGCGCTCCACAACGCACGTGGATCTCGGAATCAAACTCGATAATCCCATTTTGAATCACTTCCTGAATCTCCTCTTCAGCAGTTCCGAATGCCGGTTTAATTTCATCCAGCGCTTGGAAGAAGTCGTTTCTGTTTACTCTCAAATTTTCCACGTCGTCTGAAATGCCCGCAAACGTCCCGACTTTGACGTGCCTGTTGAATGCAAAGCTCGTCGCACTCTTGACAAACCCTTCAATTTCGGCACCCGAGTAGTTCTTCATCAATTGTGCAAGCTCTCTGAGATCGACGTCAGTGTCCATCACCTTGTTGGTCCGCATCCTGGCGGTGTGGATACGAAGAATCTGATGCCGGCCCTCCGCGTCGGGAAGTGAAATTTCCATGTGGACTTCGAGACGACCCGGTCGTACCAGCGCCTCATCAATCATGTCCGGCCTGTTCGTCATGCCAATGACAAGGATGTTGTTCAGTTGATCGACACCATCCATCTGGAAAACCAAGATGAGCGCCGCGGTGAAGTCATGAAAAAATACACTATACCTTTGATAATAGCTGATTCACAACAGTGTCGCCCACACCGGTCCCGGAGTTTGTTGAGCCGCGCTGCTTGAAAAGCGCATCCAACTCGTCGAAGATGATGATGTGCAAGCCACTCTCGTCACCCTTTTCCTTATACTACAGCAATGTATAGTATTAATGGTACTCATTTCAACCGGAGCTTACGGGGACTTACCTCCTTCTCGGCGTCTTCGAAAAGCTTGCGAATGTTTTCTTCAGAGGCTCCGACATATTTATTAAGAATTTCGGGCCCGTTCACCACCTTGGGCTCCCGGGCATTCAGCATTTTCCCGATCTGACGCGCAATTAGGGTTTTCCCCGTCCCAGGAGGCCCGTGTAGTAGGATCCCTGTGGAGTACAGTCATCAACTGACTGTGTGCTCGAGCTCCGGGACATACCCTTTACATGTTGGATGCCAAGCTTCTCGACAAGGACGGGGGGGAACACGCGCGAGGCAAACGCGCGACGGAAGATGTCGTTAAACTCCTTGTCGAGTCCCCCGATGCCCATGTCCTCGAACTTAAAGTTTGGTGAAATGATCGCGTTCGTAGCAGCTCTGGATAACAAAAATGAAATAAAAACAAGCTATTTGCCTGACATCTGTGGCGCACCTCTTTGCGCTTGCCTTGATCTTCATCGAACTGTTACCGTCTTTCATGATGGTGATGCCCGTGTTCTGCATCAGGACCCCCATCTCGATGTGTCTCGAGTTGTTTCGCCGCCCCGCGCCCTTTTGCTCGTCGACAAGTTCGACTATACCCAATGAGGCGACGGTGAGCCTCAGTTTATCGCCCTTGAAATCCACGGTGAGGACCCCTCCGGGTGCGAAGACGAGGCCGCCATACGCATTGAGCAACTTTGAGATCATCTCGTCCTGATCATACGGCACCTGGTTCTCGTAACTCCTCTTCCAAAAGCTCGCGATAAAGTCGATCGATTGAAGGAAGGGCGGGGCATCGGGATGGGGTGCGGCGGGGAGCGACTCGACGCTGACTTCATCCCCGCTGAGAGAGAGCTCCATCCACTGCCGGAGTGACATGGAAGCGGCGACGGTACCTGGCGCTATCGACGCGGACGTATCGTGACTTGGATGGTGTGAGCGGTGGTGAGGAGGTAGAGCGGGAAGAGAAGGCATACCATGTCGTGACGGGGTATCTTCCTTTCACGATGACGTGGACGCCGTGCGGGAAGTCGGTCGGGTTGACGACGAGGCAATTTCTGAGGGCGAGGGTCTCGTTTGGCGTCCCCACGACGGCATAGCTGGGACACATGGTTCATCGAGTGGTATTGGGAAGAGGCAGGTGCGTACTTTAGATTCACGCGTGGCGGAGGTGGCTTGCGCTCGTACGACGGGCGTGCATTCGGCCGCAGCGCTGCAGGAACGTTGTCCGGTACGCGGTGGTATGGATTTGAAGGGAGGTTGTGCGCTGGCGACGACCTACCAAAGAACGAGGACATTGGAGGGGAGTGGTGTGATTATGTCATCATGTCCACCGTGTAACGAAGCTCTGCCTTTGAGCTGGTCCGACAAGAGCACCACCAAGCCCGCTCCCTCCTCGCAGACACGTCGTGCAATGGCGGCGATGAGTCCGATGTCTGGAACGGTTGGCGGGGGCCTGGGTGCCCTCGACCGCCGCTCATGTGAACTCCTCGGTCCTACCGCACTGGTGAGCCCAGCAGCCATGCAGGACCGGTCTCAGATCAAATCAACGTCGTGTCGCAGGTCGTTCAATCCCTCATGGGTATACTTGCCGTCCTCTCGCTCGTCTACAAAAGGCACCGGGAAACACAGAAACGTCCATGGAAGATATGGTAGCATTTTCAGTCCCCTAGCCACGCACCGGTTGAACACAGGCCATAGGCTGTACGACGTTTCCAAACAAGTGGTTGGCCAGATGGTCTGCCACGGACTGAACGTACTCATATCAGATCTTGGGTCACATCATTCCGCGGGCAATGCCTGCTCCTATTATTTTCTTAATATTCTCCTCGACACCACGTTAGGCGAGTCTTTGTGGTTGCCCTGACTCGACCCTTGTTTTGATCCAGTCGGACTTTCAAGGTGTTGCAATGATCTACCTCACGCTCCAGTGCGCAACCTGGCTGCTTGCACAGAAGCTCAATATCAAAGGCCTGAACACGGGACAGTATGGAAACCCTCCTTCTCTCACGTACTGGGTCCGTCAAGCTGCTGTATATGTCTTCGCCATCACGGCCATGAAGATTCTCGTGGTCGCACTATTTATTGTTTGGCCCGGTGTTTCCTCCATAGGTGATTGGCTCCTCGGCTGGGCAACTGTAGGAAATGGAGACTCGGTTCAAGTGGTATTGTGCGTAGACGTTTCTACCCGTTACCCCACGTTTCACGCCATTCTCCAGTGTTATGGGCATCTTTCCCGTCTTCATGAACATTATACAATTTTGGTGGATCGACTCTATCGTCAAGGCTTCCACCACTTCCACTTCCACTCATCCTTCCTTGCCCCGGAATTCTGGTTCTCAGGATTACGCCCCCCTGTTCAACTCTCCTGATGATGATGACGATATTTCACCGGCAGACGTCGAACATGGCCCTCGATCATCTACTTCCAGGACAACATCAGAGGGAGACTTTGAAACACTTGTTGGTACAGAGGACGATAAGACGAAGCTATCGGCATCTGGATCGCCTTTGCCGACGACTTTTTTGAGAGCCCAGGTGGCAGCGGTTACGCACGACGGCCCACCTGACAAGGTCGGCAGTATACCGTTGCAAGGCAGTACCAGATCTAGGCACAAGTACAAACAGGCTCTGCCATCCCTTCACCTTCCGACAACCTACTCTGCGACGGCTGTCGACACTCATGATACGATGCACAGTTCCTCGCGCCCCACCTTGGTGCCAATGTCGGACGACGTGGAAGAGCCCGACGAGCCGGAGAAGAGCGGTTGGACGGAACGAGGACGGAATGGAAAGAGGATCCACATCACTGTGAGGTAACTCGGGCAAATGAGCTGTCCCGGGGCAATCTTGACACCCTTCTCATTCATACCCAGCCCCATGCACGTGTACCATATCGCTAGTGAACATTTTTTCCCTTGCCCTTTAATGTCGATCGCTAGACCGTCCTGCGTGGTGTCGCGTTTTCGTCGAGGAGTGTGTCGTACACGCGGCCTGTGTGACAGTTATAATTACGGTGCAGCACACCAGTGCACCTTTGAGACTTTCTATCACCACCGTACTTCCACCCTTGCTACCTGCTGCAGAGATTGCGTTCCTTGGATGCAGACATAATGGTCGGAAACACACATGCAAGTCGCGTAGTAACCGAGAACGACGCGAAGCCGACTCCAGGCGCCGCCGCGTTCTCGCTCGACGACATCCTCGGGGACGACCACGACCAGCTCGAGCATCCCGGGGTCAAACAACAGGAGCTGGATGCACCCGCGACGGCGGAAGGCTGGGACGAGGAGTCAGCGGATCGACCGAAAGCGGAGGGATACTGCGTGGAGTGCGAGGGTGAGTGGGGCTTCAAGTTGTGGCAGCCAGCGGGGTTCGCTGACTGGGTTTCTTCCCCAACGGCAGACCAGCCTGCACAGCTGTCGTGTAAAGAGTGCGACGACGACTACTGTGAAGTCTGTTTCGCCGCACAACACCGCAAGGGGACCCGGAAGGGGCATGCAGTGACACCCATCGCAGGATCGTCCAGGCGCCTGGAGAAGACAGCGAACGGCGTTGCGGGTGCGCCACGGACGGAGGACGGGGGGGAAAAGAGAGACGAGGTAATCCGGCGTCTGCATCGTCGTGCGTGTGTGTCGCTCTGATATGTGTTTCACTCCCCCAGGACGTCGAGATGGAGGACGATTCGGACGCAGAGCGCGACCAGCCTGCCGCCAGACCTGCTCCAGGACCGTCTGTAGAGCAACTCAGCGCACAGCCGGCCATCGGTACCACCGTCGGCGAATGGTTCGTCGAGCGCGCCAAATACATTCCTCTGCGTCTGACGCTCGTCGAGCGTAAATACCTCCGCCTGCTCGACGCCGCGCTCCAAGTCTCGGAGTATACCGACAAGATTGATACCCTCGGCTTCGGTCTCTCAAAAGCCAAACGGATCGTCCACCAGATTCGGGAACTGTGTGCGATCCTGTCTGGACTCGTTTTGTCGGCCGACTACAAGCTCGGGCAACAGCTCTTCCTGGACCGCGATTTCCAGCGCAATGCAGACTTTTACCAGCAGATATTCGAGCTTGGACGGCGGCACAAGATCATGAACCCCGACAAGATGCGCACCACGTATGGAAAGCTGATCTACCTCCTACAGGTGAGCACGGAGCTCCTTGGAGGGATTCCCCTGTCGAACGATTGTGCCGTAGGATAGTCAGTCGCCCGAGGTGAAGGACATGCTTAGCTTCTCTTGCGTCAAGCCCATCCGGACCGTATACAGCGTGCTGGAGCAGCATGGTGCCTTGGAGCTCCTTCGTGATGATCTTGTATCCGTTGCGACCAAGGAAATCTACGCCGATAGTCGATCCAGACGTGAGATCCAAAAAGATATCAAGAGCAAAGAGCGTGCGATCGAGACGCTTGCTTCTCGCTACCAGCGCGAAGGTCTAAACCAGGAGCAGGTCCGTCAATGTCTCTACAGTATCGGAGACAATCACGCTTTCTTGCGGACGAATCGCGATCCTTGCGACCGGATGATTCATTACCTCAGGACGCACTTTCACCCTACGCAAGCAAAAGAGCCAAAGCACAGCCTGGCGATTCGGAGCGGCAAGGGCGGTGCAAGGCTCAGTCACGATCACGCGAAGCAATACGCGTACGTCCTGCAAAGTCTGACGCTCTGGCGCGAGATTTTGCATGGTACGTCGCTCCCTGTGGTTCCGATCCGGACGAGTGTGTTCACGCTAGCTGTCTAGACATGTTCCGGCTGTGGTCTCTCGCCGAACAGGATCTGCTTTCCGAGAGTGTCTCGTATCGTCTCCGCGACACGGGTCAGGGTCTAAACCGCGTCCAGGCCGCTCCAAAAACGTTGCGCATGATGCACACCATTCTTCAACGTGCTCAGCAGAGTGTCGGATCTTGGGTCGGCTCGTCTGCCATCCACATGGGCGACCACAATGTCCCCAACGCACTCATATTTATTGGTAAAACGGACCCTATCCGTGTCATTGAGTGCGACTTTCTAATTCTGCCTTTATATTTGAAAACAGACAAGTACTCTCAGATCTATCGCATCCTCCTCCCTATCTGCAACACCCTGTCGCAAATACCTGGTCTGTCGGACAAACCCGCGCTGCGGACCTATATCGAAAACGAGTTCGGTTCGACGGACAACTGCGTGCGCGAGATCCTGTCCGATTTCTTCCGACATGGATTCGACGGATCTGGGGCGGACAACTTTTTCGACGCGGGGAGCTGTATCGACGGACGGTTGACGAGTGCGTGGAATTGGTGTGCGCAGTTGGAGAAGAAGCGGTATTTTCCCGTGTTCTTGTTGACGGGTACGTCTGTCTGTTTTTGTGGTCGTCTATTGACACGACTGGCCGTGCCGTGATTGTTCTCTAGGGTTTATCGGGTTCGATGGCGAGTGGTGAGGCGGAGACGATGACTGGGGGGTCGCGTCGTTGAGGGGGGGATAGTCTATCTGTGGATGTAGTACCCACGTGCGACGTGGGATCTCGCGGTGCAAACACATGCTCCCATTCAGTGACCATGTGCTGATGGGACTGCTCGGTCCCAGGGAGGGATCGTATCCGCCCCGTTTGTCGGAACGAGAACGAGGATTCTCATGGGGGCCATTGTGTGTCTAGACTCTACAAGACATCCTATCTTGATACGATGGCCAGGGTCTAAACGAGATTTTGTTTTTCAAGCGGCCTCCACCTGGACCCCTTGTTGTTGTTGTTGCTGCTGCTGCTGTGACTCATCGCTCTGCGTCCCCTGTATGACCCCGGCCACGTTGCCACCCCTCTGTTGAGCGAGCGCGACGACATCGATCACGCTCGCGAGCCCCGCCTTCCACGCCAGCAGCCGCTTCTCGAGCGCTTCCCACTGCTCCCGCTCGAACTTGCGTGCCAAAGACTTGTACACCCGAAGCTGTTGCGTCGTCTGGGAGAGTTTGCCAGAAACCAGGCCGGCTCGGATGACTGTGAAGAAGAAGAAAAAAAGTGCGCACACGCGCACACGTCCATCCGTCCATCAATCTACTCGTTTGGATGTGGTGTCGTCTTACCATCAATCGTCCACTTCTCGACGTGCAACAGGTCGATTTGCAGCGTGGACGCGATCGTCGAGTACGAAAGATCTCTTCCGATGTAGTCAAACGCGAGGGAGGAAAAGAGGAGGAGGCGAAGTTTGCGTTCGAGCTGAGAGCGATCGAGTTCTGCAAAGCAAACAAAACAAGCAACATGCTCATGCGCTTAGAAAACGGACGGCCACGACATGATGAAAAAATGACTCGCGATAGGTCTCGAGGAGGGCGGAATAACTGTCGGCCCATGCCTTGAGCTCGGGCAACCCATTTCTCAGGAATATCTGAATAAGCGAGAACAGATCGTGGTCCTGCACAGCGATGATCGAGTCAAGGCTGTACAATTCATCAAAGTCAAAGACGGTCGGTATGCGAAGGGCAGCGGCGATCGTGTCAACGGCGGCGGTGCGAGCTTCTGCAGGAGAGGATGGGAGGGTGTGTACGAGCAAGAGTCGGTACTCGTAGGCGGAATCCCTGTACAGTAGAGAAGATGAGGACAGGAATGCACTAGAGAGGCAACACGCACGCCTTGCCAGCTTTTGTGAGCTCATCGATGATATTCTTCAGAAATCGACTCTTTTCGTCGTTGGAGACCTCCCATTCCTTGAGCCACCGTTGGACGTCGGATTTCGTGAGAGCGAGAACCTCAAGGTCGCCGTTGGCAGCCGCAATCTGGAGAAGGGCGGTGTATATTGGTAGTCGCAACGCGGAGGTCCGCGGGGCAGCATTGAATAGATTGGATAGTCTATATCCAGCTCAGTGAAACAGATATGAGACGATCACGAGCGGCTCACACACGATATTTGACCGGCGGTGTGTTGGGAGGTGAAGATGAGATTACATTGATCAGGTAGAGTACATGATGTCTCGTTTCCGGCGATTCGGCTGGCCAGAGAGTGAACAAGTGCGAGTACAAAAGATTGAAGAATCCTTCAGTCTCTGCTGGAGTGTGAGCGAGGAATGCGGCAGATCGCTAAAGGCGTGCCCTGGTCGGTTCCATGCCCGATGGTTTTGGTATTTTTGAGTATGAGCTCGAGCGCAGTCCGTCGTCCGTCGTCGCCAAGCGGTGTGGTCTTTGAAGCGACTTGGAGCGATTGTAAGAGGCGCGCGCGCTCGTCCTCAGGATGTCCCCGGGTGGTGTATTCGAGGAGCTCCCGGAGCTGCTCCTCGAACGTCCCTTCTGCGAACACGGAGACGGACATTCTGGTGTAAATCAGAGGCACATTGCCTAAGCGAGTTCACGCGCTTAGTCCCGCGCTCACCCCATTCCTGCCGTTGCCGTAGAGGCCCAATATAATGCCTAGGAACCTGCCGTACATGGATCATCCTGCGGGCACAAGGCGGTATTTCTGTGTATAAGGCCTCGCCTTCTCGCAGGCCGGCCCCGTATGCAACCCACACTACTTGCCCTCTCGTTTGCTGCCATCCTCGTGGGGGCCCGTCTTCGCGGGGGTACCCCGCACAGGACCAAGGAGAGCATCGAAGGACCTCCGCCTGGCTGGGCCCAACACGGCCATGCACCCCCCGACCACCTACTAGAGCTCAAGGTCGCGCTCCCCCAGCCATACTTTCCCATTCTCGAGGATCACCTCTGGCAAGTGAGCAACCCGAACCATGAGCGCTACGGGGCGTACCTATCCAAGGACGAAACTGAGGTATTGATGGCACCTCACCCAGAATCGGTCGACGCCGTCAGTGAATGGCTGTCTTCCTATGGCATCGAGGAGGAACACCTCTCCAGGTCATCCGCGCAAGATTGGATTACTGTCCGCGTTCCGGTTGCGCTCGCAGAGGAAATGCTCGACACGGTAAGAATCGTCGCCTCCCCTGCGTGGTATATGCTCAAATGGGCACACGTAGAAATATCATGTGTATACCCACTCGGACAGCGGAGAGAGCGTCATTAGGACAACTAGCTACGGCCTTCCAGAGTGCTTGCACAAACATGTTGAGCTGATTCAGCCCACAACGATGTTCACTCGTCTCAGGCCACTTAGGAGTACCCTGCATTGGTCAAAGCAACTATCTGGTACGCCAACTCCCTCCGGTGGCATGATCCTCGGGCCTGCAGGGAATCAAGTTGACTCCAGCTGCAATGACACGGTACTATTGTGTCGTCCAGCATCGGATCTCCTCTGACAAATCGGACCTGCTACAGATCACTATCACCTGTCTCAGGCAACTCTACGACGCTATTGGATACAAAACTTCTGCTACCAACGGCAACAAGATCGCTGTTACGTCCTTCATTGGCGAATACGCCAACAACAAGGATCTTCAACAGTTTTTCCAGCTAGAGAACCCTGCAGCATATGGGTCCAACTACACCTTTGTGTCCATAAATGGTAACGATGGAGCTTACTCTCAAACATAGATTCACCCGCTGACAATGTGATCAGATGGTTTGAACAACCAGAGCTACGCAGCTGCGGGTTCGGAAGCCAACCTAGACACCCAATTTGCTTATGGACTGACCTTCCCGACTCCTGCCACCCTGTACTCGACTGGTGGTTCACCCCCTTTCATTCCTGATTTGGTGATTATGGACGATACCAATGAACCATACCAACTGGTTTGTTCGGTCCCTTCTCATCACCGCAATTAACCTGAGTTCGATGATCAACCACAGTGGCTAGAGTACGTGCTATCTCAGGAATCTCTTCCCCAGACGATTTCTACCAGTTATGCCGACGATGAGCAGACAGGTACCTTGTTCGACTGCTTGGTTGGCATATCCTGACCACGGGCAGTTCCACATAGTTATGCCCGGCGTGTCTGTGCTGGGTTTGCTGCTCTTGGTGCCCGAGGTGTCTCCCTCACGTTCTCTTCTGGTGACAATGGCGTTGGAGACGGTGACCCAGACCCAGCGACTCAGCAATGCTTCACCAACGATGGCACCAACAGAACCAGGTTCATCCCTTTATTTCCCGCTTCGTGCCCATAGTGAGTGTGCCCCTAAACGGTGTGTATGGCATTACTGATAGGCTCGGTTACACTCAGCGTGACCTCCGTCGGTGGTACCAATTACATCCCTGAAATCGCCGCCAATTTTTCAGGCGGAGGTTTTAGCAACTATGTTGGTCGATTCCTATGAACCCTTGTTACGGCTCGGCTGATTGGTTGTTGCTGCCATGGTCAGTTCCCCCGGCCTGCTTACCAGGAAGTGGTAGTGAGTGAATACTTGAAGAACCTTCCCCCTGACACATACGTGGGCCTGTACAATCCGTGAGCGTTTCTCGCCTCTTTACATGGCCACAACTAACGAGCGCTGCTTCAAGCCACGGTCGTGTGAGCAATTTGTCTGAGGCGGACCTATCTCAGACCTGTCCACTAAACCTGCCACCCGCTCTTTTCACAGGCTATTCCTGATGTCGCCGCGCAAGCCTCGAACTATGAAATCGTCTACCAGGGCCAAATAAGCTACGTCGCCGGTACATCCTGCGCATCTCCCACGTTCGCTTCCATAATCTCGATGCTTAATGATGCCCGGATCAGTGCTGGAAAACCTCCTCTAGGTTTCTTGAACCCGTGGCTATATCAAGTAGGGTATACCGCGTTGAACGACATCACGTTGGGCAACAACCCTGGATGTGGCACGGAGGGATTCAATGCCACTGTCGGTTGGGATCCTGGTACGTCACTGTTTCGCCTTTATCTCGACTTTCCCCACGTCGGTTGCTTTCGGGTTCGGCACCAGGATGTGGTATTGATCAGCTGAGCTCATTAAATGCTCGATGCAGTGACTGGTCTTGGCACGCCCAACTTTGAGAAACTGTTGCCGTTAGCGATGGCGGTCTGGGTTTGAGTGTGTTCGGGGACCCAATCTTGTGGAGTGATTTTTGGGTGGGTCTACAGGGGAACATGTGAAGTTGTGCAGATCATATCCTTGTGTTATTGATATGTTTTCACAAATCTCATAAATTTCCAATGATTTTCTCATGCTTTTGGTATGTCATTTTCACTCTTCTGAACTCAGTTCCTACATTATCCTTTTGCCCTATATTAAAGGTAAGGCTGTGAACAATTGCTCTAACAGATGGATAAATTTGGTTGCTTTATGGTATGTAGGGGTTGATGACTATATTGATCCCTTCATGCCAGGGGGAACAGCAAGTCCTTCAAGTGCTCAGAAGCCAGTTGTTACGTATACATGAAGTTCCGGAGCGTATGCTTGAAGTAACCGTCGATGTCGAAGTCGGAAGTCTCGCTATCCTCTCGAGGACTTGCAGAGGAACTAGAACTAGCGCGTAGATTGCGTAGAACTAGCTGGAGAATACATGGTACAGTAGGTCGTTATAAATACCCAGACAGAGCTATACCCACGAGCTAAAAGAGGAAACGTCTAAGTATAGGCAAAGGTACCTTTGCCTATATCGGGGAGATGCCTGGTTATGGGTAGTGGGAAAACATGACCGCAGCAAGAGATGGGTCAAGGGGAGTGTGACGTTCATTGTGATAGGAAGTGAACTGGAAGCAAGGTGACACTTACCCGGTTATGGAGGAACGGAAGACCGGGTAAGGGAGGTTATCGATCCCTTCGAAGGGTCGTCCCTCAAGTACATAAAGTAAGTCATCAGCGTAGACAGAACAAGAGAAAGGATGATCATATCGGGAGTCAAACCACTGCTGCTCAAGAACCGACACTTCGTTTGTAACAATACCCCCGGGGTAGATCTGAATCTCCGAATCAGAATCGTTCATCGGCTGGGGCGGGCTCGTCCTCGTCGAGAAGGGATTCCTCCAAACTCCTGGGGCAGTTAGGTCTTCCATGTCCTCGTTCTCCGCAAGCGCCACAGATATGTTCCGGGCAAGCATATTGTGCATGTCCGGGAGCGGGAAGGTGGCAATAAGGGCATTGGTAATGGACACACGCTGCCCTATAATGACGGTTGGACCCGCATTGGTAACAGAGGACGTTCCCTCCAGTTCGGGAAGGGTTATTGGGGGAAGGCGAGGAAGTTCTCCGCGAAAAATGAGTATGTGATAGAGCATGTCTACCCAGTCTCGCAATAGATCCAGTTCCTCTTTGGAGTACTCGTTCTGGTCTGGGAGTGGGAGGCGGTATGGGGATTGGTCGGGTATTTCCGGGGAGGGTGTTCTCGTCAGGGATCGGCGTTCCAGAGTCAGGTCTAGCAGGGATGAGGTTGATACTTGGTACTTCTCGAGAAGGATTTCCCTGTGAACCGTCCTCTGCACTCGGCTGCGTGTCCTCTGAGAATGTGGAGGTTGCATAGGATATGGTCCCGTCTGTTCTGAACTGGGAGGGGTCCACATTATCCAGTGCGTACTCTCCTCGTCCATAATACCAGTCTCGTTCTCTAGGGGACAGGGAGGCTATTCGGAGACGTAGAGGTTCCCTGATCAGA
>JBBPLU010000478.1:0-17245 GCA_038089935.1 Boletellus emodensis | reverse complement strand
CATCGGACCGACCACGACGACGGCGACGTAATGGTATCGTCGTCCCACCCCCGGTCGTTTCTGGCCTCGGTGCTCTCGGATCGACTTTTCATTTCGTTTTATTTTTATTTTGTATTTTGTATTTCTATTTTTTCTATTTGCAAAATGGGCCACTCACGTGATTCGCCGGTATTTTCGGGACGAATCGACCACAGGCCCAGAGTCTCTCTGCCTCTCTCCATCTGGGGGACTCCCCCACACCGCCCCGAGAAAACGGATCGTTGGTGGGCGCTCGGAACGCTCGCATGTATGTACATACCCGAGTGAGCGCCATCCACTGGCCAGGTTCTTTGTCATCCTGTCCAACGCCTCTCCTGTGTGTGATAGTAAGCGTGTGCTGTGGAAGTGTGGGTTCCCTCGGACGATGTCCC
Source organism: Boletellus emodensis (assembly GCA_038089935.1). Classification (NCBI taxonomy): domain Eukaryota; kingdom Fungi; phylum Basidiomycota; class Agaricomycetes; order Boletales; family Boletaceae; genus Boletellus; species Boletellus emodensis. The sequence goes on along the minus strand of JBBPLU010000478.1, from coordinate 16,835 downwards.
ATACTATACCATATCTGGGTTGTCGCAGGGTGTCGGGCGTGGAGGCTCGTCCACCCGAGGGCGCACGCGCACACGGATCCACTCGGTTTCGTCCGGTCCTAATCATCCCGGCACACGCCGAGGGCGTAATCCCGAGTCCGAGATGGGGGGCCGGGCTACGCGAGCGCCATCGAGCGCATGATACCAATGATCCATTGATGCGATGCTGTGATGCGGCTGTACTACCGGTAAGATTCAGACCGTCACATGCTCTCGAGCACATTCGAATGGGTCCGACATCGAAGCGCGTTCGTCACTCCGTTCAAGTCCCTCCTCGGCTCTACGTAGTCCATAGCGGCCGCGCGCGCACGCACGCACGCACGTACGCGTTTCAAATCCGCCGTCCGCCCCCAACGGCGATCGCTCGCCTGTACCGCATTGCAGACACCTAAGCGAGCGAGCGAGGAGCGATCACGCGTGACGTGGCAAGCGAACGCGCTCCCACGTACATATGGCTCATGTCTCAGCTCGTCGTTCGTGTTATCATGTTGAGACCTTGTTGTGTTCCTAGACCGGACGGATCATATCGCGAGCGTGTGTGTGTGCTTGTGTGTCCCTTTTTTTTTAATTTGAGATTTCGATCCCACAAAGATCCCCGACTCGGATCGATAGGTTGCCTCGACGTTCAGGAGACCCAGGGATTGGCATGCCGGAACACGTTTGATATCATCCATGACAGCAGCAGAAAGAATAGCGCAAGAGCACGATAGCGATAAACCAAGAAGAAAAATATAGCAAGGAAAATAAAAGAAATAGAAAAAACACGGGCGTCTCCATTCGTGATGTGGATTGTCAAGTAAAAACGAGGACGGAAGAAGAGATGCGATGCGGATATATGCCCTATAGAGTCACGTCATGTCGATCATGCATGGAACAACAACGAAAAGCGAGCAAGAAAAAGGCAACGACGACCGTTCACGGCGGGTACATCGCTTGTCCATGGTGACGCTTCTCCCGCCCGCCAACGGGACGCGCATGGTATCGATCTCGATCGCGCTCACGTTCACGGTCACGCGCGGTGCAGCTCGAACTGGACGTAAACGCGGGACGCAACGCCGTCGACACCCTGGAATCCGTGCACGAGATCGCATACGCCGCAATCGAGGGTCTGTAGATGTATTCCGACGTGGGTGCGCTGCCGTGCCCGTGCGCGTGATGGGTCGAGTGCGCGTGCGTGCGTCCCTGCTGATCCTGCGGGGGCTGGGGGTGTCTGTGGAGCGACGGTGGCATCTCACCATATCCAGACTGCGCTGGACCTCGGGCCGGAGAGGCCGGTCGAGACCAGACCGAGACGTCGCTAGACGAAGAGGACCCCGTGGAGGGTTTCATGGCCGGTGGCGGGGGACCGGGCGGCAGGACCCCGTCCATGCCCTCATCCTCGGCTTCGCGCCGAACCCGGAGTCCGTAGTCGACGTCCATCGGGAACCCGTCCGGGTCGTCGTCCGAATAGACCTCGTCGTCCGAGTTGCCCTCGCTCACGCTCGAGTTGGTGGCGGGTGGAGACATGAGCGCGTGGTGCTGGAGACCGTCAAGACGGGCATGATGGTGGGAATGATACATGCCACCTCGTCCGACGTCCGGATCTGGCAGCCGCACGGGAGCACTTCGGGAATGATTTCGCCAGTGACGGCGCATGTTGGAGTTGACGTTGAATTCGCGCCCACATCCCGGATATGGACAGCGATATGCTATCGGCCCACGTTATCCGCGGCGGACGGCGGGGAGGGAGGGAAGCCAAGCGAGTAAAAGGAGGAACGGACCAGAAAAAAGGGGATAGCGCGAGGGTGGTAAAGCGACCAACACGTTGCGTGATGAGATACGTATATGTATAAAAGAGCGCCACGTACGTTTGGCCCCCGTGTGGGTGTTTACGTGAATTTTCATGCTGCTCGGGCGGTTGAAACGTTTTCCGCAATGAGGGCACTGGTGCTTCTTGCCCCTCCCTTCGCCCTGGAGGGCAGCGCCGGGGATGTCTGATCTGGCGTAGACGCGGCGGCCATCGGGGGAGATGAGGGCGGAGGGGGCGCTCACGGGGTGGTCGGATACGGGAAAGGAGAGGATCGTCGAGGAGGGAGAGCGGAGATGGGCAAGATCGGCTTCACGTGGGATCGACGGGGGAAGAGCGTCTCTGGCAGGATGCCGTTCCCTGGTATCGGGGAGGATCTCGCGTACGGGGCGGTGTGGTCTGTGGCGAGGCGGGCGCTGTTCGCCAGGTGCGATCGCGACGCGGAAGACGGGGGCAGCGCCGTGCATGCCGGGATGGGCTGCGGCGGAGGACGCTCGCGGGCGGAGGGTGGTGCTCGAGGCGACATGCTCGAGCGAGGACGTGATGGGGTCCGCACGGAGGACGTTGAAGGAGTAGCTGGGCTGCTTTGGGCCGGGAGACATGGGCTGCGGACGGGTGGCCGACTCTGAGGACGAGCTGGAGGGCGGCGGAGACGGGGGTGGCTGGTGGCGGTGAAAGTGGAGCTCGTCGTGGGCGCGGGAGGACGAGGGCTGGGTGGGGTTGGTGGTGGCGCGGAGGAGAGGGCGAGTGGCTCACCTGTGCAGTGCTTTGAAGGCCGGGGTTGGGCTGCATGGACATCTCTAGATCCGGGGTGCCCCTGTGAGGGCGTGGCGGAGGGGGGAGGGGGAGGGGGCTCACCTGGGAAGATGTCCCGGATGCTGGGGAGGGGCACGGGCGGACGGGACATGGGGGGCAATGGCGAGGGAGGGGGAGCGAGGGGGTTATATATCGGATGGTGCGAAGGAGGAGGGCAGCTCGAAAGAGAAAATGAAGGACGGGGACTAATTCAAGACCCGAGGGCGGTGATGTGAGCTGCTGTTTTTGTCTCCGGGAGGAGTGGCAATCACCGTGGAGAGAAGGGGGACCGATCTCCGCCAAGGAGGGCAAATCCTGCCATCTTCGCGGGTTCTGCCAGGCAAACGAGGCCACCGAGCGAGGCGCTGCGGACACGCGGCGTACACGGCCGGCGTCTCTCACACCCTCCCCCGGCCGGTCCCCGCCAATGCCCCCGCCCACGCCGCCCGCCCTGCGTGCCACTCGCTCCGACGGTCGGCTCGTTTGCGTAAGATGGATCACGGCGTGACCACCTTCCGTAATTGTCCTGTGTTGATCTTTGCCGGATTTGTACTGGCATGTCCATTTTTGACACATCACTTTCTGACCTTATCCGCCGATCTTCTCGTCCCTCGCGCGCCGTTGGGGCAGATCACATCCCACATCCGGCCCTCCGTGGACATACGCCACCCCTGCTCGGGGGGCGAATCCGACCGCACGCGGTCACGCACGTCCTCTCGCCTCCCGCCGCTCTCCACGGCGCACCTCCCTTGGGATTTGCGCTCGGCCCGTTTTGGATCGCCGCCATGCCTATATATAGCACCCTGATTTTACACGCGTGGGAACGGAAACCCAGATCAAGATCGACACGAGAATCGTCGCCGCGTCTGCACACGACGCTGTCCACGCCAAGGCCACCTGTTGGTCGGCTCCGCCGGATTCCCCTCCTCCCACTCGTCCTCCTGGATCCCAATCGATCCTCATCGCATCCTGCGCGTGCCAGAAAAAAAAAGAGTAGGCGGGACGCATCCATCGGAGACCCTCACCAGTGGGGATACCCGTGTGTGGCTCCGACGGGGGTATCCTCCCCTCGGCGGCCGCACACGCCAGGCGCGCGCTCCCAAAATAAAGGAGAAATGCGCGCCCACGCACCGCCCGTCGCGTACCACAGCGAGGAAACGGATCGGCGGCGAGCGCTCACCGGCCCACTGACAGCGAGCGTCCCAGAAATCAATCAGGCGAAACAGCGATCCTCGCCATCGTGCTCTCACGGCCGCCATGATACACTGGTTTCACCCCCGCAGTCACGTCGTGCGCCACCCCCTTCGTGCGATCATGATAGGACGATAGCAGGCTGTGAACCGCGACACGTGCCATCTTTGCACACGCCCAGGATTGACAAGGGACTTGTTGCCTTTTTCGGACCACGGTCTCCCACCCGCTTACCGAATCGATGCGCTCACGCTGGCCGACGATACCGATACATGCAACTGTGAGCACAATAAAAATACATGACCGAACGCAATCACGCCGCCCACACTCCCTCCACGTCCACCTCCCGTGGTCCAACCCGCTCCTGTCTTGACCTACTCAACACCGGTGACGATGCCCCATGTCTCTCCTGTCGGCCCGGCACAGGTCGCTGAGCGGGCGCACCACGCTCAACCTCGTCTGGCGGCAGCGCGATGTCCCCCTGCCGATGCGACAGCTGGTCATACACGAGCGCCGTTATCAACGCGAGCGGATGGAGCACCGTAAACAACACGACCGGGATCTGGCGCACCATCAGCGACGGACGACCCCAGGACGGTGACATCCCTACGCACAAAGACGGGCACAGGCTTGGGCGACGCAGCCCACATGCTGATGCAGATCCAGGTGGCTGCGATGGCCCAGATGATGTCGCGGCGGAACAGGATGACCACCAGACTGAGCACGTTGGTGGACATGACGACCGCAAACCCGGGCCATGGGTGGCGCATATAGTCTTTGGGATGCGCAGGGTCGTACGCGAGACCGAGCGTGATGCTGCATCATGCATAAGGTCAGCTGTCATGAGCGTCACGAGACCAAGATGTACAAGAGCGAGTAGGGAAACAGGAGCGACAGCGGAAGGACCATGAAGAACCGCAGTGGGGCGTGGATGAGCGCCATGTCAAACGGGCGACTGTACGTCGGGGCATGGTACACGAGGAGGGCGACATTGGAGTAGATGAGCAAGAGCAGCAGGATACCAAGCAAGATGGTCGACACGAGGAACATGCGCAAGACCTAGGAGGTATGAGATGCGCACGCCCCGTTATCTGGTGCTTACCCATGTGATGGCCCATATAGCCATGGCCCAGTTTGCAAACACCAGGGAGAGACCAACGGCCTTCACGAGGGCCTTCTATGGGCACGTCAGTAGGGCAGATGGCTCGCGAAACGAATGCGGTCAACCTTGGTGTCGGGGCTTCTCGCAAGGACGAGCAAAAGACAGTAGCCGACCTGGAAGAGGTAGATGAGGATGACGTAGACGGAGAGCCATGCTGGATGGGGCGAGATGGAGGCTGGATAGAGTTGGACGACGTCGACTGGCATGGGTGGTCAGCTAGTTACGGTAAAGGGGGGATCTACACACAGATGGACGGTCGCACGATGGTAGAGCACACGAGCACGCTGGCAATGTTGATCAAGAGCGACAGCGGAGTCAGCACCTGGAGACTGCAGGGGGGGTCAGCGCACACAACCAGACGGGAACGCGACAGACCGGACGAGGGAGAGAAATTCTCGGACGGCAGTGTCGGACGTGTCGACGGGCAGCGACGCCATCGTTGGGCGGGACAAAGAGCGGATGACATCATCGCAAGACTAGGAGGTCGTCCAAACACGTCCAAACAATCCCACACAATGTCCGCCAAGGTCGCACGCGTGCCCGCCGCCCTGCACGCCGAGCTCACTGAACACGCCAGCCTCGTCCGCGTCCTGCGCACGGCGAGCACCCTCGACCTCACCGCCCATCTCCTCCGCCACGCCGCCCAGGAAGGCGACGGGGAACGAGAAGGCGACACCTGGACACAATGGCCGCTCATCGACTGCCCTGTGCCGGAGTGGTCGCTCGCTGACGAGATCCAACAGCTGGGCGAGACCGTCCTGCGCCAGCACCCCCATGCCCCTTGCTCCCAGGACGACGCCATGGACGGGGATTCAGACTCGGATCTCGATGACATGTCACCCACCGCGGCCAACGTTCTCGTGCGACACACGGGCTCCGTGCTGGTCTGCATCTTGAACCTCATGGCGGATCAGAGGCCCTCGGCTCCGGGGAGCATGCAGAACAGGTTGTGGCCGATGAACTGGGAGGACGTCATCAGCCTGCTCGCCGTCAGCGGCATCGTCCACCCTATGTACGTCCTACGTCCTCCTTCTTCCGCACCCCTTGCTCATTCTGGGGCGGATATGCAGCGTCGTCGCACGTGCAAAACACCGTCTTGAGCGCGTATACGGGCCTTCGAACACCAAAGGTGAGCGATCGGACCCCCTCCTTCCTCCTTTAGATATGCCACCTCACCGCAGCGTACAGCCATGGACAGGCTCCAATCGGCCACCGCTGCCAAAACGCGATTCTCCAAGTTGGTGTCCATACACGAGGATCAGTTGTTCGCACCCCCTATACTCCACCCCCGAGCGGGTCGGGGAAACAGCAAAGGTAACTCGGGCCCCTGTTCCTGTTTCATCCCTGTCTGAGGACGATATTGCTAGCGCACCGTGCCGGTCGTCGTCAGTTGATCCCAGGCCGGACGAAAACACAAGCCATCGTTGAGACGGGCGTGGACGTGGACGCGTGACAAGCATGTCTGTCAGCAGAGATCTCCCACCACCAATCCATTTGCGGCATTTCCCATACTTTACTGCATGATATTGTTCCGCCTGTCCCTAATTAATCTTGGCGTGTCATGCATGGGTGCTCATCTCGTTCCATAGTACAATCGCGCAATTGGCGGCGCCGAACAAACGCCCTGAAAATAGGACACACACCTCCTATTCGAGTCTCTCTGGCATACTGCTCGACGAGCTCATTTCGTTCATGAATCCTACTGTGCTCTCCCTGACCCCTGGATACGCGGTGTCTCACGCTACCTGGACCCTGATTTAAACACTGACCGCAGTCGAAAAATGGAATTTGGTCTGGGTGGCGATCAGTGTGCCTGGATGGCATGGAGCAGAGCACGGTCTGTTTCATCCCTTCTCGACCGTTCTAGTGACATCACTTCCAAGGGGCGAACTTTATTTCGCGCAGCAGGGATTGGTGCCAACTATTCTCGTCTTCTGCAGTGAAAGAGCGGGGATGAGTCATTCTCAGAGCCACTGTACAACGTTTGAAGGAGCAAGTGCGGCTCAGATGTGGCGCAACCTTGGTGTCCATACAGGATGGTACCTGTCCCATTTCATGACCGTGTCGTTCGATGCCGCAGCCCTGAACGATGCCACAGGCGGGTGGCAGGATCGAAGTGGCCTTGTGTGCAGTCGAGCCAACGCATTGTGCGTCGGATCATCTTCATTTCGCTTTGCTTTTGGGTATGATGGCCACGTGACCTGACCAACTTGGAACCAATACGGCCGAAAGTGCGTGTCATGTGTCGTGTGTCATGGGAGATGGCGTTATTGATGCGATGTCAGCTCTCGGTGGAAAGCGTGGGGAAAAAGGCGTTGGATGTGGATGGACACGAGTGATACGCGGGATTTCCCGTCGTCCCTTGATCGATCAGCGGGGCTCGGGGTTGCGAGTCGCCATAAAGATGGATGTGCTGGCAAGGTTCGTGCACCAAATGCGTGTATCGGCGTTTTTTTTTGGATTGGCGGCGGGGGTCCTCGTTGCGGTTCGCGGTTGTGTTGTCCCCTAACGAGGTTGCGGTATGATGTGGTTGCTGGGCGCTGCGGGCCGATCGTGATCCGGGTCGTCTGAGGGGGTGTTCAGACATTCATTCCTTTCAAACCAGTGTTGATTGCTACGAATGGCAAACGTTTCACAATAACACGAATTGACGACAATTATATTGCATTGGCTTTTCCCAGGTTCCGAGCGTATGCAGGAAGGTCCATGCAAAGGCTCCTTTTGTTCATATATTCTTCGTATGGATGACTCAATCATTGCGCCCAAGGAATCTGGATGAACACCGACGACAGCGAGGCGGAGCAACGGCCAGCGTCCATTTCAAGCTCCGATCGCTGGAAGCAGACGGAGATACATAACGCGGCCATTTTTACAAACGCCGAAAAGACGGAGTCTGAAAAACCTGAGAATCCGGAGAGGCGAATGCTGCGGGGCGTGATGAGGGCGATGGCCGATCGGCGGCCGAGGGCCCGTCTCGGTGCGCATTGTATGGTCGTCAGCGGTCGAGGCGACCTTGCGCGGTTGCGTCGCGGGCCGCGCCCCAAGTTGCCCTGAAACCCAAATATGTTTCTCTCTCTCTTCACCTCGAGGGGCTCTGGGGAAAGGGGAACAGGTTGATTCAATGATAACCGTATGTGTGCGCATATTCCCGGTCGCGGAGCGCGTCCTATTGATCGGCATCCGGCGGAAGCGGCGCCGTCGGGACTGGTTTGCACAACACCGGCGTCAGTGTGCGACGCCGATCTCGTATCACGGCTTACGCGCGGGCATGCGTTCTCTCGGGAATCCATTGCGCTGGTGAAAAAATTATTTTGAAGGGAAAGAGCGGGGTTACCAGAGACCGCTCGCTCGAGAGCAACGTCCACGGGCCCGACCCCCTCCCCTCCTCTTTTTTTTTTCTTGTTTCTTGGAGGGAGGCCACGCTCGAAAAAATGGTATCATTCCGTTCTTCGGAGAGGTGCTTCTCAACCGCAACGAGCGAGGGTCTCATGCGCCCTTGTGAGGGACTCTTGAACGCCTCAAACAGTTGTTTCTTTCGCCGCGATGCCAAGGTCGCCAGCGTGCGGAGTCCAGGCTCATGCATAGACGCGCAGGACAGCGTTTTACGTCCTGGTTGCGCCTTTATTTTTTATTTTTTACCCCTTGTTCGTGCCTTTCTGTCCGCCGTGGGTGATGGGGCATGCTGACGATGGCTCCTTCCCCCCCTTTTTTTTTGTTCCTTTTCGAGCACGATATCGTGGGGGGTGTCTTCGACCTGCTGCTGATTTCATGGGCACCCCCGGGGTACGAACATGGTGGCCATTCGGGCGCAGGGACGGCTGTGCGAGGAGAGCAAGCAACGGGGACACAGTTGTCATGGGCCGCGATCGAGGCAACGGTCGCGACGTCGCAAAGACGCGCGCTCGCGGTGATGGAGAGTGCTTATGGATGACTGAACAGGGTTGGCGTCGCCCGTGAGGGGTGTTTCGAAGCGAGTGGTGTGCAAGGGCGTTTGTAGTCGTTCGGTCATGCAACGATCTTTTGGTCGAGGGAGAAGCAATGGGTGGTGTGCTTGGAGCGGTGAGGAGAGGGAGGGAACCAAGTCGATAAAGGGCCGTGCGTGCTTCTCGTGGAGAGCGTTTGTCGACGTCCAAGCAGTCGTTTCCATCGATGCTGCACCTCAGAGACCAAACGAAGGATCAAACCCTACCCTTCGAGACCACGCTCTCCTGAACGACACCGGAGAATGGAGAGGGCACGCAAGATGGGCGTGTGATGACAGGACGTGATCTACGGCAGGGTCCAAGTCAGCGAAACCTGCCAAAGGGAGAGGACAAGATACGCCGAAAAGCGTCTGTTGAGGAAAAGCAGGAGTACGACAGTACACGGACAATCAACGTAAGTGGACGAACGTCACCGTATCGACCGGCGCAACGTGTAGGATCAGCCCAACTCACCTGGAAGGAGCACGCGGTGGGTGCCCTGGACAGCGTGTCCAAGCACATCATGGCGATGGCCTGCTCACCAAGCTTGATGAATAGTGCGGATGAATCTATCGTCCCCGGGGTGTCCAGACGGCGAACGGCACATAGATAAATGAGCGCAGATACCCCCGGGCAAAATACGGAGCCGAAATTGCTCGGTTCCGTGCGTGGCGGCTTTGAAAGTGCGGTGTCTGCTGCGGCCCGTTTGAAACACCTGAGACGCTCCACAGGCTACGAATGGAAAGCGAGAGCACGCAAGACTGCTGTAATGGCATTCTCCGATTGGTGTTAGTAGGGCCAGGTGGCGAGGAATCGCGGTCGACCCCTTTCGCCGAGCCTCTGGGACAGTGCGTGTAGTCCCTAGAACGCACAATGATAAGCCTGATTCGCTCCCCAACGGAGCCAACCTCACACATGCTCTCGCGCCAATGTGTCATTCTCCCTGTTTGGTCTGAGAGAGGCACGCACTGTCTGACGTGTGGTTACTGGCTCTGGGCGCGGAGGACGAGTGAATGAGCAACGTCTCCGTGGGCCCAGATTGAACGGACCTGTATGCCAGTCTACAGACAAACGCAAACCAATCACTCCATAGCGGGGATTGTGGTTCAATCGCCCACTGGCAGTGTGACTGGAGCAGGAACGAACAAATGTCCGAGTGTCGCGTGTCGCCAAGCACTCTGAAGCGTCCCGAGCTTGGCGTGTACAGCTTCCATCAAGACTCGCGGTCCGGGTCCGGCGACCTGGTAGTCCATCGAGCGAGGGTCGTTTATCGATGGCTTGCGCCACGAACACCAGAACAGTCACCGGTCCTGCCCCAAGTGCCCAAATCGGGCGAATGAAAGCGGTAATGAACTCGTGCGGTCGACCAACCACCGATAAACCCCTTCAGCGCCCTACGGTCTTCTATTCATCGAGTCGGTTGGCACTTGGGTGCCCGTTTGGTTCGTTCTGTGCCTATCAAGGTCGTCCAATTGCTCGCTCGTGCCTGCCAAATCGTTCACCCCCGGCAGGAGTGGGAAAGTCCTTGAGGTTGATCAATCGTCTGTTCTGAACAACAAAAGCAGTCTCACATTTGACCCTGCTTTCTCAAGAGGTGTTTGAGAACCGACCACCGACAAAATTTTGTTTCTGACAGTGAAGCAGATGTTTCGTTTCATACAACTCGGAAATATTCGAACCTGGAGATAACGCCAATGTCGGTTTCGCAGCTCAGTTCCTTCGTGAGTGGCAATAAGAAACTGATGAAATCTCGTCTTCATGTCATATGGCAAGTTTTTATTCGAGCCTTTCCGTGATCTGATGATCCTAGGCTCTGTATAGAGACCCGCCAGGAGCAGGTAGCCGAGTTACCTGGATGGTTACTAGCGTTGGCGCACGAATTTCACAGTTTATTCGTTCCGGCTCGCATAGGGTGAATTTGCCGATCCCTTCTCTGCTGTATGTTGACGTTGTCGTGTTCACAAAGTATGATCTTCTAGTCTGGTCGAAGCAGGAGGAGAATTGGTTGGATAAAGAGGCAGTCCGTGAGAAGGGTACAAAGGATGGGAATGACGTGTTTTCCGCCGTGCTCGAATACCTCCTCATATCGGCGTTTCTGGTACGCTCGGGTCAAATGTTATTTAGTACTAACGGGTCGTCAGTCTCCAGAGGCCATAAAAAGTCGGTCTTGAATTTGGTTGATGAGCGCCTCAAGGGTAACATGGGGGGCTCATCGCCTAGCGAGCGGATCTTCCTGTGTAAACTGCAGTGTTTATCCAGTAGGCGCTGCCGTTGGGCTCCTTCTGTGAGACTCGAGGCCTCCTAATCAGTTTTTCAGTAAATGGGTCAACAGTATGTTCAGGGACGTGTAGGATTTATTGCTAACGCGAAGAATATGATTACCAGGCGCTTGCTAGAGTCGCATCTAGTGTGGGGTGCCCTTCGCATGTTCTCCCGTGGTGTCGTATCGGCAGCATCCTTTGCTCTCTCTTGGCGGAGGTACTCCAAGGTCAGCACAATCTTTCTGGTCTGACCTCCTTCCATGCTCTCTCGTTCAGCGGCTGACCCCATATTCGAAACTCCACAGCTTTTTTTTTTCTTGCATCGCGAGCCACAGAGAAGGTTTCACAGGCATCTCGATGCTGGGAACAACTTCTCTCATTCTACAAACTCACACGACCTGCATGCCACCTTTTCGGCAGTCATACATCGTCACGGAAGGTGGGGAGCCTGGGTAGGCAAAGCGTACCCAGGGTGGGGTCTATGTGCGAGGGAGAGGCTGACCTGAGCAGTCCATTCTGTATGCGGTGTCCGTCGGACGCCCCTCTTGGAGGATTAGGGCCACGCTAGGCCTGTTGAGTCAGGACAGAACGGACAGGCAAAGGAGCGGGTGGGAAATGCGGTTTCGAGCCTGCGAAAGCTCTCGTCAGGGGGCTCAACCGCTACCCCGACCGCTGCCCTTCCTGGGGTGTTGAGGTGGGCTACTAGCTGTAACAATCAAAGGGAGTACAAAGGCGCGCGACCCTTCAAGAGGCTGATGGCTTAAGGATGGGAGAAGGCGGGCGGGGACAAGGAGGCTTCTTATCAGCGAAGAAGCCATCGTGCGCGAGGCACAATCCCACGGGCCAGCCGGGCAATCAGGTCCTTTCGGGCGCCTAACAGCACTTTGGCGTCCCTTGGGGTACGGTGGGGATACTAGTCCCCACCGAGTCCTGTCTCTCGCCATGCATAGAGGCATCTGGCTGAGCGATATAGATCACAGCGTTATTTCCAGAGGACGTGTAGCATCAGAGTCGACCCAATGTCGAGGCCTTTGATAGCGAGTTCCACCCAGATCACATATTCGGGACTTGGGGTAGAAGCTTGCTGCCCTTAATGACAGCTTGCCTTCACCAAGGACAATGTCAGTCTGAAGATGTAGCCGTCTTTATGTAAAAACTTTGCTCGGCTTATGTTCGAGAGTGACAATCGGACGCGGCGCGGCCATCTCCACGGCACAATTACGACCAGCGATGAAACACCCTCCGGTGACGTTGAAGATAGGCATGATCGCAATCCACCTACTTCTGGTTCTTATGTCAAAGTTCTTGATATCGGGGGAAGCCTGATCTCAGTAGTGACATGGACACCAAGATTTGGGACGTTGATTGGCCTTTGAGTGTTGTCACTTGTTTTACCGTTGCACCAACTTTGGCGTTTGATCTGTGCGTCTACGCACCACACACGCAAGAGGAGGCGATGCGGCTTTCGTTCCGACCCTTCGTTTGTGTTCGTTGAGGGAGATTACAATGGCTACGAGTTGTTACCGCCAGATACTTAGCACCCTCTCCCATCACACCGTCGGCGACTCGGGTCGTTCTGAGCTCCCGTCTTCCCGTTCTCCTCGTCGTCATGTTCCTGCTCGTGGTTTAACTAGGGTATTGCAGTGCCGGAGTCCCGGCGCCTCTTTCGACATGCACGATCAAGCCTCAAGATTCTGCTCTCCGAGGCCCACACATTCATTTCAACAACCAAGTACTTATCTTACATGACTCTCTGAGAGTCCATATCCGTCAGTCACGCTTCCATGTCAGGTCCGGGACCTCCTGCCCACGTTCCCACTTCATGCGATTGTGCGTTGCAGAGCTTCCGAACTTCACCTGCGTGTCCAGGTACACTCTGTAAGGCGTTTTCGTTTCGGGTATCTGTTGTATGTGCACCAAGTCCCGCAGGTGTTCCATGGCATTGGGGTGCTGCTTCAAGAACGGATATGTAGCAGCATCGACACCCGCCGCGTAGATACGCAGACAGAGATCATCGATTTTACACTCCGAAAAGGTGGCAGAGAACGCCGCAGGCTGACCGAGGTCAGCCAAGATGGCAATGTAAGGAAGTTGTTCCGAATCCAGAGGAGAGCCCTCGCGACTGATGCTTTCATGTCTTCGGATGATGTCACTCAGAGCCGCCTTGGACGGCTTCGATGCACAAGCCTTGTCGGAAATGAAAATCTGCGACATTCGCGACGCTGGAGGACTAGTTTCAAGCCCTCCCCGGAAATAGATCGGGATCACCTTGTCGATCCGAGGCTGTTGGTGGCAACACTGTACCGCGCTTGTCCTCTGCCAGTGGCGTAGCGTCCACTGGTCCAAGCTGCAGGTCCCGTCATCAGAATCGACGTTGCCAAACTGGGCTTCTGAGACTTACAACAGCTCGTCGATGGTATCTGATCCAGCGATATTCACGTCCATACATACCCAGTGTGAAAAGTTCATGTATGCATCCTTGAACGTGTCGCGAGCCTTCATGTTCTGCTCCCATATCTTCGGCCCAAAGACGAATTCAAGCCACTCCACCACGGAGATCATTTTACAGTCGAACATATCATCATCCCAGCTTCGTGGCACTTCGACGGCTTCCTTGGGTGCGGAAGTGCGGATGAACAGGTCCTTCGCCAGCAACCACAGAAGTCGGCTGACTAGCTCGCCGCGTTGGCCCATCTCAATCATGCCGCCTTCGACTGCTTTCAGAAGGGTCTCCAGAGCGGAACCAAAATAAGTCGGGACCTTGTGGAGCTCCTTGGCTGCAATGCACGACAAAAATGGTTCCGATGGGTAGGTCGTGAACTGCCACTTTCGGTCCAGAGTCGTCGAAAGGCAGACGCGTAGGTGGCTTGCCACTGCGGTCTCTAATTCCTTGATGGAGCCCGGATGTCCAAAGGATACGTTCAACGCAAAGCGTTGGCCCAATACAGCGAGGACATGCTCGATATCCTTCGGTAGGAATATTTCGCCCGCGCGTAGCTTCGAGGAGGCAGTTATCAGCACATCTGATGGTATACCGAATGCTTCTCGCAGGGAACGCCACCTGCCACCCATTGTGAGCCAATCCTTTTCGGAAAGAGGTCGAAACTGACAGTGGTCTGCCGTAAGATGCTATATTGCCAAGCCTAGCAACGTCCTCGATGCCAACATCTCCCAGTCTCGGTGCATTCTGATCCCATCCGAGTTGTGTATAAGGCGGGAAAAGCAATTCCCCTGCAATGGATATTCTGTCAGAGTTGCCTAGAAGGAGTGTTGAGTAGGATGCCGTAGAAACGCTGCCACACTGACGTTGGTCGTTCGGAGGTGCAACATCGGCAACCTTGGAGGTCGTGGAAGCAAACACAGCCCAGATCGGATAGTGAGCATTATGCGAGTACTTATTTATTACTCTGCATAAAACGTCTGCTGGACGGTACGGTTTCTCATTGATTCGCCTCGGATTCGTGAGAGAATGCGCTTCGTCGAAGGCAATGACCAACTTGGGTGTATGGAAGTCGTCTACGAAGATCTTCTTGAGGAGGCCGCCAACTTTGTTGTAGGCGACGGAAAGAAGTGAAGACGGCCTGCCATCTTGTGATCCTGCGAAGGCAAGGCATTACTTAGCCATGGCACCTCAGCAGCAACAATCATCGAGACAAATTACCTGTAAGAGAGAGTTTTTGAACCCCCCCTGAAACCTGCTCGACCTTCGAAGAAGAGTACGGTTCTGTGCTGTGCTCCTGAGCAGGAACGGTGTCGAACTTAGAAAAGATCTAGCCAAGATCATTAGCCGAGATGCATCGTCTAAAGGATCCCTCACACCTTTGCATGTTTATCCGCTAACTTGCTGAAGAAATCACATCTTGCAGGGGACTTGGGAGAGTAGCGCACATTACACATTTGTTGCACCCAACCCATGACGCTCTCCATCACTTTATTTTCGCCAATGCCACGTATGGCAGCTAAAAGCTGCTCCTCGAGCACCTCAAAGAGAGCAATAAGAAACGCGTAGCAGACGATTTCATACTTCTCCTCCGAAAGCGACTTGGCCAAAATATTGGCTGGGATCGGATCTCGGACAGGAAAACTTTTAATGTCAGTTTCCTCACGCAGGTTCATATAAAGCACTATGACATCCTTCCTCCAAATCTACTGGCTGTCAGCCCCGGAACGTCAACGTAATGAGAAGCTTGTACCTCGGTTAGCAGTCTGGATTTTCCTGTACCTGAGCTCTGAACGATGGAACAGAATCTTGCGTAGTATTGAGGATCGTGTTGGGTCTTGAATAGAGACTCGTTGTGGGCCAGGTACTCGTAGAAACCTTCGAAAGCGGCTCCTTGGTACTTTACTTCGAATGACTTTGCTAATTCGCGGTACACACCTGGAAAACGATATCTAACTATTAGCCCTGGACAAAGAAAGTGAGGAAGGTCAAACGTTCGGGTAGCGCAGGTAAAGATGGTGACAGTTGTGGCTTTCTCAGGATGCCTGTTGGGTATATCGTAGTAGTAGCGGGTTAGGAGGTCGTCTTCGACACAACTGTAGACTCACGAAGATGCCGGACATTGCGGTACGATTTTGTCTTCCAGCCAGAGGCGAGGCTATCCTTCAACACTCCCTTGTCATCCAAAATTAGCTTCGTGGCTTCTTCAATCGAAAGGTATTTCTTGTCTAGGTTATCAGAGTGCTGAATGATGGCGTTAAGGAGAGTGGCATAATGGAAGGTGTTCTTGAGATCGGAGACATCGCCCAAGGTATGTTCGACCGATTTGTTTACCAAGTTATCGAGCTTTCGATGGGCCTCAGTGTCGAGATAATCTGGAAGAGGACCGAGAGGCATGTTGTTGTTGTTTCCAGCTGCCTTGGCGCCTGGCTTTTATACCACGAAGGGACATCCACAGTAGCGATTTCCAGCTCCGCCATTGTTTACGGTCGCTAATATTACCTAGTAACTTATATGCCAATGTGCCTACTATTAATGCTGATGCTATACGGTGTCGGTTCTTTGGAAAAAGATTCCCCTGCCTCGAGATAGCCTCCCGTGATAGAGAGTGGAGATCGACTCCACACTTATCGAGCACAGGCGCTGATTGATGTCCGAGTGCGTCACGCAGACCAAGACACGTCAAAGCATGGCAAGAATGACGGGACTACGGAGCACGAACGATCCGATACAGCGCACAAAGAACATAATTAGCTCGCTTCACTGATCACCCGACACATCTATGCATCCCCTAAGATGCCATCTAAGCCCACAGACCAACGATATCAACACCCGAGCAGTGAAGCCAAGGGGGAGCTATTCGAGCTGCAACGACGGTTAACCAGGAGGAACGTGAGTGTGTCGGCACCATCTAGTGATGAAGATGCCTGGAACTGACCGAAATACTTGCGAGAGTACTAGGACGGGTCGACAAACGACCAGAGCAAAGAATGGAGGCAAAAAATTTCGTTGAAAGTGTATGACGCGAATCGAGCGACCCAGAACGTCAATCAGGTTTGATACCGGTTCTGCAATGGAGATCGTTGATGACGGAAGGGCTATTCACATGGCCAACAGTTCTGCGCTGAGGGCATGTAGCATACATGCACATTTGCACCAGCTTTTCCACCTGTGATCAGGATCGAATCAACAGACCAAG
>JBBPLU010000477.1:3664-17264 GCA_038089935.1 Boletellus emodensis | reverse complement strand
GAGGAGAGTACGTACTGGATCATATGGACCCCTCTGAGCTCGGAGCAAACAGGGTTCTATCCAATGCAACCTCCACATTCTCAGAGGACATGCAGTAGAGTACAGAGAACCATTCATAGGGAAATCCATCTCAAGGAGTACCAAGCATCAACCTCATCTCTGCTAGACCAAACTCTGGAATGCCAATTCCTGACCAGAACACCCTCCTCGGAAACGCCCAACCAATCCCAATACCTCCTCCCACTCCCAGACCAGAACAAATACTCAGAAGAGGAACTGGATCTGTTGCGAGACTGGGTGGACATGCTCTATCGAATACTCGTCTTTCGAGGAGAACTTCCTCACCTTCCCCCAATAACTCTTCATGAACTGGAGGGAACATCTTCTGTTACCAATGCGGGTCCAACCATCACTATAGGGCATCGTGCGTCCATTACCAATGCCCTTATTGCCACCTTCCCGCTCCTGGACATGCACAGTATGCTTGCCCAGAACATATCTGCAGCACTTGTGGAGAACAAGGACATGGAAGACCTAATTGCCCCAGGAATCTGGAGGAATCTCTTCTCGACGAGGATGAGTTCACCCTGGCCGATGAACAATTCTGATTCAGAGATTCAGATCTACCCTGGGAGTATTGTTACAAATGAAGTGTTCGCCCTAGAGCAGCAATGGTTCGACAACCTTTATGATCATCCCTTTTCTTGTTCTGTCTATGCTGATGACTTATTATATGTACTTGAGGGATGTCCCTTCAACAGGATCAATAACCTTCCTTATCCAGTCTTCCGTTCCTCCATAACTGGGTAAGTGTCACCTTGTTCCTAACTCTCTTCCTATCACACCGGACATTACTCTCCCCTTGACCCATCTCTTGCTGTGGTCATGTTTTCCCACCCACCATAACCAGATACCTCCTCATTATAGGCAATAGTACCATTGTTTATATTTAGATGATGCCGTATTTAGGCATAGGGGGTACAGCTCTGTCTGGGTATTTATAGCGACTGTTTGTATGATGTATTCCCAAGCTAGTTCTACACAATCTTGGTGTTAGTTCTAGTCTCTCCATAAGTCCCTCACTGGATAGCAAGATTCTCGACTTCAACATCGATGGTTACTTCAAGCATACGCTCAGGACTTCATGTATATGTAACACAATTCTTTCGTGCCAAAAGTGGCAAAAGCTTACCCATTGAACCCGAGGGAACTCCAAGCTTGTAAGGATTTTATAGCAGAACATTTAAAATCTGGAAAAATCAAACCCTCAAAATCTCCCCAAGCTTTGCCATTCTTCTTTGTTCAAAAGAAAGATGGAGGACTACGCCCCTGCCAGGATTACCAATATCTCAATGAGCATACCATCAAAAATGCTTATTCCCTTCCCCTAATTCCGGACCTTATCGACAAGTTGAAGAATGCTACCCTCTTCTCTAAGTTCAACATCTGATGGGGGTACAACAACATGCTCATAGAACCCAAAGATACTTGAAAGACAGCGTTCATTACCCCACTTGGACTATTTGAACCATTGGTAATGTTCTTCGGGATGAGCAACTCTCTCCTGACATTCCAAGCCATGATGAATGATATCTTCGGGGATATGATCGCAGAAGGATGGCTGAAGATCTACATGGACGACCTCATCGTACATACTGACGACAACCCTGAAGAACATCATTGAAGGACACTCCGTGTTTTGCAAAGAATGAGGGAACACAAGCTCTCTCTCAAACCTTCCAAATGCTCGTTTAATGTCACAGAAGTGGAGTACCTAGGGTTGATCATATGACTGGGACAAATCACTCTCAACCCAGTCAAACTTGAAGCCATTCACAAATGGTCCCCACCTACTTCTGTTAAAGCAGTCCAACTGTTCATCGGATTCTGCAACTTCTACTGAAAGTTCATACTGAACTTTTCAGGGATCAGCTGCCCTCTCCATGATCTAACCAAGAAAACGACAACCTGGAATTGGACCTCTGATTGCTAGAAAGCTTTTGAAAATTTGCAGCAAGCGTTCCTCACAAAGCCGGTGCTTCACCTTCCTAAAACTGAGAAACCCTTCTGGGTTATGATGGATGCCTCCCTCACAGCCTGTGGCAGAGTGTTAATGCAGAAAGACAACAATGGTGACCTTCATCCCTGCGCATACTTTTCTAAGATGTTCTCCCCGGAAGAGCGAAACTACGACATCTATGACCAGGAGCTACTTGCTGTCATCCGTGTGCTCGAGGACTAGCAACAATATCTTACAGGAACAGAACACCCTGTCACCATACTCATTGACCACAAAAATTTAGTGTACTTTAAACAGCCACATAAACTGTCGCAGAGACAGGCCTACTGGATGTTGTTCTTCTAGGACTTTGACCTCAAATTTCAACATACTTCTGGGACTCAGATGGGACCAGCCAATGTCCTCTCTCAATGAGCTGAAGTAGATGCTTCCCATGATAACCAGGATGTCATTCTCATTCCTGAAGATCATTTTATCCGAATCATCAACATTGCTCTCCAGGATAAAATCACCCAATCTTCCCCCGTCTGACCCCCTTGTACTTTCCACATTGAAAGCCCTTCAGGAAGGATCCCCATTATTCCCACAAACTCTCCACTTGGACTGGCAATATGATAACAATCTCCTTTACTTCAAAAATCGACTCTATGTACCAGAAAGTGCACAACACGACTTAGTATATTCTGTACACACTTCCACAGCTGGTGCACACACTGGGATTTTCCGTCTACAAAACCTTCTTCAATGGGATTATTGGTGGCCCGGTTTGGGCACCTATGTTCACCAATTTGTTGCTGGTTGTGCCCTCTGCCAGGCAAACAAAACAATCACTCACCCCACCATCCCACCCTCTGTTCCCCTCAGCAACGCTTCTCACCCCTTCCAGTTTCTCTCTACTGATTTGATCACCACTTTGCCCTCTTCTCAGGGATATGATGCTGTCCTGGTCGTGGTCAACCAAGGGCTTACTAAGGGGGTAATTTTCTCTCCTTGCCACTCAGACATCGACGCAAAAGGAATAGCCCAACTATTTTTCAAAAATATCTTCCCTCGATTCAGCCTACATAACAAATGCATCTCCGATAGAGGTCCTCAATTCACCTCTGCCTTTGCACAAGAATTAGCTCGCCTCCTGGAATATGATGTAGCACTCTCAACGGCCTACTACCCTCAAACGGACGGAGAAACCAAACATGTCAACCAGGAATTGGAAACCTACCTTCACATCTTCTGTCAAGGAAATCCCATGATCTGGGCAGAACTTCTCCCTATGGCAGAATTTGTACAGAATTCCGTAGCACACTCCATAACAAAGCAATCTCCATTCTCATTAATGATGGGCTATGAACCCCATGCCTACCCTTCCCTAGGGAAAACGTTCCTCCCAGCATTAGAACAGAGGCTTACCCTTTTGGAGAAAGCCCAAATAGAAGCACAGCATGCCCATCAAATTGCGTAGCAAACAATGAAAGAACAGATCAGAACCAAGTTCTGCCTCTGGAAACACGGTGACAAAGTGTGGTTAGACAACAAAAACCTGAAATTACATTACCTGTCCAGAAAGCTCACGCCCAAACAGGAAGGACCCTTTGAGATCGAACAAGTCGTTACTCCTGTCGCCTACAAACTCCGTCTTCCCCCCACTTGGCGGATTCACCCGGTATTCCATGCCAGTCTCCTACATCCCTATAAAGAAACCAATGAGTTCGGACCAAACTTTATCAATCCTCCACCTGACGTAATTAATGGAGAAGAACAATACAAAATCGAGCAAATTCTTTCCTACAGAGGCACCAGAACATGAAGGCAGTACTTGATCCATTGGAAGGGTTACTCATCCACAGAAAACACCTGGGAACTAGAATGGAACTTGATAGATTCCCAAGCACTACTTTTGGAATATAAAGCTGTGCATCCCCAAGCTTTCCCCTCAACCGGACGATGAAGAAACTGACACGAGCTCACTGTAATGTAGCTACAAAATGTTCTCCCTCTCCGATTCTACCTTCACCCTTCTCACCCTCTATTTCATTTTTATTTTTCTTCCTCTTTTTCTAGTTTCTTTCTGCCTCTGAGATACCCATAGGTGCATTCTCAAAAGGGGAAACACCGTATGATACGGGATATCCCTAAGACCTTGCCGAACCCCACCATCCTCTGTCCCTGATCCTTGGAGGACAGATGTACCTATGGTCAACGGAACCCCCATCCCAACTTCTGTGGAACCTGAGTCTGGTTGGTCTCTGAGTTTCACATTGTCCTTTCTGACTGAGGACACTACAAACGGCAGTTGGGATAATCCCGAACTGTGGTGATCCATTTCCTGCACCGGTTTTCCCTTTCTCTTCTTACCCATCCCCCTTTTCTACTTTTCGCGGGCCAGCTGGAAGAGACCAGCTGGAGCTCCCCAAACATTTGTGGCCTTCTTCACTTGTATTTTCCCCGGACCCTCAGATTCCTCCTGAATTGCCCGTTTCCATACCATGATTCCTTTAAATCTAGATTTCTTTTGGCATCGCCTTCAGGGAATAAGCTCAGTTCTACCTAGAATTTCCATGACAATCCCCACAATAGACTCATCCCAGGAATCCCCCGTCCTCAGAACCGGAAGACTCTCTCATTTCCAGTTGACCCAACTGATTTTCGACCTCTTAGAACATCCTCCAGTGGTCTATCGACTGGAAAATACTCCTACCTGTCAGAGATCGGCCTCCTTTCCTGTGTTTATAATCCTATACTCTTTCTTCATGAGAACCAGAACAGCGACTATCACTCAGATAACTTCGGATAGGGCTCAAGGAAACCTTTCCCCTGATGCGAGGAATAACATCAGTCTAGCTCTTTCTTCCCTTGCCACAGCTAGAGAAGCCCTCGCCACGTTCTCCCTACTAGTTCACCTTGACGACGCCATAACGGAACTCCCCTACCACCTTATCAGAGATTCCCTACGCCTCAGGTTAGCTTCGTTAACCCCTAGAGAACTAGACTGGTATCATGGACAAGAAGAATACGCACTGGATTTTGTAGATCCCATTGAACTCAGAACAAATGGGGTCTTATCTGATACAACCTCCACATTTTCAGAGGACACACAGCAGAGTACAGAGAACTACTCCCAGGGAAATCCTTCTCAAGAAACACCAAGTATCAACCTCGTCCCTGCTCGACCAAACTCTGGCACTCCGATCTCCAACCAGAACACCCTTCCTGGAAATGCCCAACCAATCCCAATACCTCCTTCCACTCCCAGACCAGAACAAATACTCAGAAGAGGAACTGGACCTCTTGCAAGACTGGGTAGACATGCTCTATTGAATACTCGTCTTTCGAGGAGAACTTCCTCACCTTCTCCCAATAACCCTTTACAAACTGGAGGGAACGTCCTCTGTTACCAATGCAGGTCCAACCGTCACTATAGGGCATCGTGCATCCATTACCAATGTCCTTATTGCCACCTTCCCACTCCCAGACATGCACAATATGCTTGCCCAGAACGTATCTGCAGTGCTTGCGGAGAACAAGGACATGGAAGACCTAATTGCCCCAGGAATCTGGAGGAATCTCTTCTCGACAAGGATGAGTTCACCCTGGCTGACAAACAATTCTGATTCGGAGATTCAGATCTACCCCGGGGGTATTGTTACAAACAAAGTGTCTGCCCTAGAGCAGCAATGGTTCAACACCCTTTATGATCATCCTTGTGTTTTGTCTGTCTATGCTGATGACTTGTTATATGTACTTGAGGGACGTCCCTTCAATGGGATCAATAACCTCCCTTATCTGGTCTTCCATTCATCCGTAACCAGGTAAGTGTCACCTTGTTTCTGATTCTCTTCCTATCACACTGGACGTTACTCTCCCCTTGACCCATCTCTTGCTGCAGTCGCATTTTCCCACCCACTATAACCAGATACCTCCCCATTATAGGCAATGGTACCATTGCCTATATTTAGACAATGCCATATTTAGGCATAGGGGGTACAGCTTTGTCTGGGTATTTATAACGACCTTCTGTATGATGTATTCCCCAGCTAGTTCTATGCAATCTACGCGTTAGTTCTAGTCCCTCCACGAGTCCCTCACCGGATAGTGAGATTCTCACTTCGACATTGATGGTTACTACAAGAATACACCCAGGACTTTGCGTATATGTAACACCTCATCCTCATTGAGAAGAGATTCCTCCAAATTCCTTGGGCAGTTAGGTCTACCATGTCCTCATTCTCTGCAAGCGCTGCAGACACGTTCTGGGCAAGCATATTGTGCATGTCTGGAAGCAGGAAGGTGGCAATAAGGACATTGGTAATGGACACACAATGCCCTATAGTGACAGTTGGACCTGCATTGGTAGCAGAGGATGATCCCTCCAGTTCGTGAAGGGTTATTGGGGGAAGGCGAGGGAGTTCTCCTCGAAAGATGAGTATCCAATAAAGCATGTCTACCCAGTCGCGCAAGAGATCCAGTTCTTCTGGAGAGTATTCATTGTGCTCGGGAAGTAGAAGGAGATATGGGGATCAGTTGGGCATTTCTGGGGAGGGTGTTCTGGTCAGGGAACGGTGTGCCAGAGTTAGGTCTAGCAGGGATGAGGTTGACGCTTGGGATTCCTCAACCAGGATTTCCCTGTGAACATTCCTCTATACTCTGCTGCTGTTACGTATACGCAAAGTTCTGGAGCGTATGCTTGAAGTATTCATCGATGTCAAAGTCAATGATCTCGCTATCCTCTCAAGGACTCGCGGAGGGACCAGAACTAGCGTGTAGATTGCGTAGAACTAGCTGAGGAATACATTGTACAGTAGGTTGTTATAAATACCCAGACAGAGCTGTACCCACAGTCTATAAGTGGAGTCATCTAAATATGGACAAAGGTACCTTTGCCTATATTGGGGAGGTATCTGGTTATGGTTGGTGGGAAAACGTGACCGCAGCAACAGATGGGTCAAGGGGAGTGTAACGTCTGGTGTGATAGGAAGTGAATCAGAAGCAAGGTGACACTTACCTGGTTATAGAGGAATGGAAGACCGGGTAAGGGAGGTTATCGATCCCTTCGAAGGGACGTCCATCAAGTACATATAATAAATCATCAGCATAGACAGAACAAACAAAAGGATGATCATAAAGGGTGTCGAACCACTGCTGCTCGAGGGCGAACGCCTCGTTTGTAACAATACCCCCGGGGTAGATCTGAATCTCCGAATCAGAATTGTTCATCGGCTGGGGCGAACTCATCCTCGTCAAGAAGGGATTCCTCCAGATTCCTGGGGCAATTAGGTCTTCCATGTCCTCGTTCTCCGCAAGCGCTGCAGACATGTTCTGGGCAAGCATATTGTGCATGTCCGGGAGTGGGAAGGTGGCAATAAGGGCATTGGTAATGGACACACGATGCCCTATAGTGATGGTTGGACCCACATTGGTAACAGAGGATGTTTCCTCCAGTTTGTGAAGGGTTATTGGGGGAAGGCGAGGAAGTTCTCCTCGAAAGACGAGTATGCGATAGAGCATGTCTATCCAGTCTTGCAATAGATCCAGTTCCTCTTCTGAATATTTGTTCTGGTCAGGGAGTGGGAGGAGGTATTGGGATTGGTTGGGCATTTCCGGGGAGGGTGTGTTGGTTGGGGATCGGCATTCCAGAGTTAGGTCTAGCAGGGATGAGGTTGATGCTCGGTACTCCTCTAGATGGATTTCCCTGTAAACCGTTCTCTGCACTCTGCTGCGTGTCCTCTGAGAATGTAGAGGTTGCATTGGATAGGACCCTGTTTGCTCCGAGCTTGGAAGGGTCCACATAATTCAGTGCGTATTCTCCTCGTCCATAGTACCAATCTTGTTCTCTGGGAGATAGGGAAGCTATCCGAAGACATAGGGGTTCTCAGATTAGGTGGTAGGGGAGTTCCGCTAGAGCTTCATTGAGATGGACTAATAGGGAAAATGAAGCGAGAGCCTCTCTAGCTGCAGCGAGGGAAGAAAGAGCCAACCCGATATTGTTCCTAGCATCCAGGGAAAGGTTTCCTTGAGCCCTGTCCGAGGATATTTGAGCGATGGTGGCTGTTCGAGTTCAGATGAAGAAAGAGTAAAGGATTATGAATATAGGAAAAGAGGCCGTTCGTTGGCAGGTAGGAGTGCTCTCTAATCGAAAAACTACAGGGGGATGTTCCAAGAGATCGAAAATCAACTGGGTGAGTTGAAAACGGGAGAGTCTTTCAGTTTGCAGGGGCGGAGATTCCTGAGGAGAATCGATGGTAGGGATCGTCATGACCTGGAGTGGTTCTGAGAGTATTCCTTGGAGGCAAGGCCAAAAGGAAGTGGGATTTAGGGGAACCATGGGGTGGAAAGTAGCGACATGGTAGGGTTCTGAAGGTCCGGGGAAAATACAAGCGAAGAAGGCTACAAATGTTTGGGAAGCTCCAGCTGGTCTCTTCCAGCTGGCCCACGAAAGGTTGAAAAGAGGGAAGGAAAATAAACACAAAGTAGAGGGAGAGAAGGGTGAAGGCGGAATCGGAGAGGGAGAACATTTTGTAGCTAAGTTACAGTGAGCTCGTGTCAGTTTCTTCATCATCCGGTTGAGGGGAAAGCCTGGGGATGCACAGCTTTATATTCCAAAAGTAGTGCCTGGGAATCTGTCAAGTTCCACTCCAGTTCCCAGGTGTTTTCTGTGGATGAGTAACCCTTCCATCGGATCAAGTACTGTCTTCGTGTTCTGGTACCTCTGTGGGAAAGAATCTGATCGATTTCATACTGTTCATCTCCATCCATCATGTCAGGTGGTGGGTTGATAAAGTTTGGTCCGAACTCATCAGTTTCCTTGTAAGGATATAGGAGGCTTGCATGGAATACTAGGTGGATCCGCCAGGTGGGGGGAAGACAAAGTTTGTAGGTGACAGGAGTGACAACCTGTTTGATCTTGAAAGGTCCCTCATGTTTGGAAGCAAGTTTCTTGGATGAGTAATGCAGCTTTAGGTTCTTGTTATCCAGCCACACCTTATCGCCTCGTTTCCAGGGGCGGAACTTGGTTCTGATCCATTCCTTCATCAACTGCTGTGCAATCTGATGGGCGTGTTGTGCTTCAGTCCACACTTTCTTCAAAAGGGTGAGCCTTTGTTCTAAGGCCGGGAGAAAGCTTTTTCCTAAAGAGGGGTAGGCATGTGGTTTGTATCCCATCATTAATAAGAACGGAGATTGCTTTGTCACAGAATGTGCTGCGGAATTATGCGCGAATTCCACCATAGGGAGAAGTTCCATCCAGATCATGGGATTCCCTTGGCAGAAGATGTGGAGATACATTTCCAGCTCCTGGTTGACCCGTTCGGTTTCTCTGTCTGTTTGAGGATGATAGGCTGTGGACAGTGCTACGTCATATTCCAGGAGGCAGGCTAATTCTCATGTGAAGGCGGAGGCAAACTGAGGACCTCTATCGGAGGTGCATTTGTCGTAGAGGCTGAATCGAGGGAAAACATTTTTGAAAAAAAGTTGGGCTACTCCCTTTGCATCGATGTCAGAGTGACACAGGGAGAAAATTACCCCCTTAGTAAGCCCTTGGTCGACCACGACCAGGACAGCATCATAACCATGAGAGGGAGGCAAAGCAGTGATCAAATCTGTGGAAATAAATTGAAATGGGCGGGTGGCATTGTTAAGGGGAATTGAGGGCGGAATGGTGGGATGAGTAATCATTTTGTTCACCTGGCAGAGGGCACACCCAGCAACAAATCGGCAAACATAGGTGCTCAATCCGGGCCACCAATAGTCTCATTGAAAGAGGTTCTGCAAATGGAAAATTCCTACATGCGCCCCGGTGGGGGAGGTGTGTATGGAGTATACCAAGTTGTGGCACATGCTCTCCAGTATGTAAAGTCAATCCTTGAAATAGAGGAGATTGTTGTCATACTGCCAGTTGGAGTGGAGAGTTTTGGGGAATAATGGGGATCCTTCCTGAAGAGCTTTCAATGTGGAAAGCATGAGGGGATTGGATGGGGAAGATTGGGTAATCTTATCTTGAAGAGCGGTATTGATGATCCGGATAAAGTGGTCTTCGGGAATGAGGATGACATCCTGATTGTCATAAAAGATGTCTACTTCTGCTCGTCTGGAGAGGGCATCTGCTGGTCCCATCTGAGTTCCGGGTGTGTGCTGAAACTTAAGATCGAAATCTTGGAAGAATAACATCCACCAGGCCTGTCTGCACGACAGTTTGTAAGGCTGCTTGAAGTATGCCAATTTTTTGTGGTCAGTGAGTATGGTGACGGGGTGTTCCGTTCCCATAAGGTATTGTCGCCAGTCCTCAAGTGCGCGAATAACTGCAAGTAGCTCCCAGTCGTAGATGTCGTAGTTTCATTCCTCTGGAGAAAATGTTTTTGAAAAGTATGCACAGGGATGAAGATCACCATTGTTATCTTTTTGCATCAACACTCCTCCACATGCCGTGAGAGAGGCGTCTGTCATTACCCAGAAGGGTTTCTCTGTCTTCAGAAGTTGGAGTACCGGTTTTGTTAGGAAAGCTTGCTGTAAGGTTTCAAAAGCCTTCTGGCATTCAGATGTCCAATTCCAAGTCGTCGTTTTCTTGGTTAAGCCATGGAGGGGGCGGCTGATCCCAGAAAAGTTTGGTATGAACTTCCTGTAAAAATTGCAAAATCCGATGAATGATTGGACTGCTTTCACCGTAGTTGGTGGGGTCCACTTGTGGATGGCTTCCAGCTTGACCGGATCAAGAGTAATTTGTCCGGGTCATATGATTAGCCCAAGATATTCTACCTCCGTTACGTTGAATGAGCATTTGGAAAGTTTCAGGTAGAGTTTATGTTCCCTCATCCATTGTAGGACTCAGATGGTCCTTTGATAGTGTTCCTCAGGGTCGCCGTCAGTGTGTATGATGAGATCATCCATATAAATCTCCAGCCATCCCTCAGTGATCATATCTCCGAAGATGTCGTTCATCATTGCCTGAAACGTTGGAGGGGAATTACTCATTCTGAAGAACATTACTAGTGGCTCAAATAACCCTAGTAGTGTGATGAAGGCTGCTTTCCAGGTGTCGTTGGATTCAATGAGTACATTGTTATATCCCCATCGGACATCGAACTTAGAAAAAAGGGTGGCATCTTTTAGTTTATCAATGAGGTCCAGAATTAAGGGAAGAGGATAAGTGTTTTTGATGGTGTGCTCATTGAGGTATCTATAATCCTGGCAAGGGCATAATCCTCCATCTTTCTTTTGAACGAAAAAGAACGGAGAAGCTTGAGGGGATTTCAAGGGTTTGATTTTTCCCGATTTCAAGTGTTCAGCTATGAAATCCTTACAGGCCTGGAGTTCCTTTGGATTTAGCAGATAGGCTTTTGCCACTTTCGGTATGAACGAGTCGTCAAGTTCTATGACATGGTTATAAGGTCATGACGGCAGTAACTCTCCTTCTGTGGGTTCTCCGAATACGTTCACGTATTCCTGATACCAAGAGGGTAGTTTGATCTCATCCTTGATCACTTTCTGTGCTAGCTCCGTGGAAAGGGTGGTATGTGCTATCGTTTCTCGTTGTTCTAAATAGTAGATCAAGTATCGCTGATCAACAGGGTCTTCTTTGTTGGCTTTTGATTCTGGGATGGAGATCCTTCCTTCTGCCCAGTCTATTTTGGGATTGACGGCTCTTAGCCACATCATTCCTAGAATTGTTTTCTCATTTCCGCAGTCTATCACCATGAACCTGGTCTTCTCTTTTCGCTTTCCAGTCTGGAGGGAAAGAGTCACAGTCGATCGTATAGTTCCATTTTTGTTTGGGGTTCCGTCCACATTGTGCGCCAAGATTGAATGTCACAGTTGTTGGGTCTTCAGCCCATGTTGTAGTACCAGGAATTTACTAATGAAGCATCCTGTTGCTCCACTGTCGATGAGTGCCATAGCTTCAATGGTTTTCTCGTCGTCTGTGAGGTAAATAGGGATTTTGATTGCTCTAGAGTTGGGTCCAGATACAAATACAGGAGTGATGATTATAGGGGAGGGAAACGGAGCCATTGACCTCGGTTTCCCTTTCAAAAACCCTCCGAAGTGGTTAACTTCCGGACTTCTTCTTCATTGGCCGAGGTGCATACTTTGAGAATCTGGAGGAGTTCCTCTCTGGGTAGTTCTGACCTGTCAAGGAATTTGGAGAGGTCATCTTCAACAATTTCTACCGCTTTGATTGCCTGAGGCTTGGGGCGAGGTCCAGGTTTAGGGGATTTCCTTCCTCCTTCAGTGCAAGGGTGGTTGGAAGATCAACAGCCGACTCGGTGGCATATGAAGCATTGATTGTTCCTCATATGGATTGCTCGTTCTACTGGGGTAAGTCGGATGGCGTCGACATCCATCGCGTTAGGATCTCTGGTGGAGTGGGAAGATCCTCCTCCTGGAAGGGGAATATAGTTCCTCCTTTCTCTTAACTTCTGCAGCCTCAGGATGTTCTCGTTAAACACCTGTGCTTTCTTGATCCAATCCCTCCATTTCGTCGGCTGAGGATTGATTGTTGCCATCATATTGGCCAGCTTGTAGTCCACTCCGCGTCGGAGGACATCTATGAGGACATCGTCATGTCCAACATCCATTTCAGCTTGGCCCATGGCCAGCTTGAAGCTCACGATGAAAGCGTCAAAATCGCCTCTCTTCTCCCTTGGAGTCAGGCCGCTTTCTTTATCGTTGCAGTACTGTGATTGTCGCATATCGTAGAGATTGTTCCTAGATCTCTCCTTTTCTCCGGTCGGCACAAACGAGCTGGAGAAGTCTTTGATGAACTGGTCCCACATTACCCCAGTTCTGGCTTGCAATCCTTGCAGCTTCTTATAGTATGATTCGGCAAACACTGCCCCTCTGCTTTTGCTCATCTTGTTAAGGCAGGTCAAAATCATCGCCTTGTCGTTATTCCTGTACGTCCCTTCATTGATGATGAAGTATGCCAACATGGCTAGCATCCATCGCTGAGCATCAGCGGTATCTCCCGAAAAGTCAGCGGGTAAAGCTGCTTTCAGCTCGGTAGTTCGGTCGTTGTTTCCTGACATCTCAATGTCTTCTTCTTCTTCTTCGACGGAAAGTACTCTGATCTGTGGGATAGGGGAAGGTTCGAAGGGGAGAGCGGGTCCTAGAGTTTCCTTGGTGGGCTGCGTGCAAGGTGGGGAAGAGGTGCGTGAAGCGAGAGCAAATTCCTCTGTTTCCGTGGTTAGGACCAGGGGGGCAGGAGTCCCTGAGGTTCTTCTCTTCCTTCGGGAGGTAAGAAGGGGATTCGGGGGTGGTTGAGGTCTCCGAGAGCTAGAGGCTATCCTGGTAGAAGATATGGATGATGCCACCTGATAGGAATTTATAAAATCTGGTACTGATGGTTGGGATAACGGGGAATGGGGGAGTTCTGGTGCGTCCACTGGGATAGCGTTATCAGAGTTGTCCTCTGCTGGGGGGCAGTATGACATGGTGGGAGTGGGGGAGTCCTACTGCGAAGAGCAGGGACAAGAAGAGAGCTAGTTCTTTTGTTATGTATACATGAAGTTCCGGAGCGTATGCTTGAAGTATCCGTCGATGTCAAAGTCAATGATCTCGCTATCCTCTCAAGGACTCGCAGAGGGACCAGAACTA
>JBBPLU010000476.1:0-17371 GCA_038089935.1 Boletellus emodensis | reverse complement strand
CTTATTGTATGTACTTGAGGGATGTCCCTTTGATGGAATAGATAACCTCCCTTATCCAGTCTTCTGTTCTTCCATAACTGGGTAGGTGTCACTTTGTCCCTGACCTGCTTCCTATCACATCGGACACTACACTCCCCTTGACCCATCTCTTGCTGCAGTCACATTTTCCCACAACCCATAACCAGATACCTCCCTGTTATAGGCAATGGTACCATTGCCCATATTTAGACAATGTTGTATTTAGGCATAGGGGGTACAGCTCTGTCTGGGTATTTATAGCGACCGTCTGTACGATGTATTCCCCAGCTAGTTCTATGCAATCTATGCGTTAGTTCTGGTCCCTCCGCAAGTCCCTCACAGGATAGTGAGACTTCTAACTTCAACACTTTGACGAGTTTCTTTGACGTACACTCAGGACTTTGCGTATACGTAACACTAGTAGTTTATTTGATATCAATGAATTTATTTATGATGAAAATAATCAGTTAGTTTCATAGCCTTTGTCTGAGTCTCAATTGCCTGTGTGCACTGTCCAAATGACTTCAGCATCAACTCAAACTTGTGGTAAAATGGATCCTCTGAGTCCACTCAAGTAGCAGTATGTATATCTCTTCAGCTTCACTACTGCCTGGAATACTTCACTTTGTGTTGGGACTGGTTCAGACTCTGAGTCAGACTCATCAGTGTTGGCACCTCCAGCAGCGTCTGGCAACTCCTTCAACTTCCTTGTTTTCATCATGGACTCAAAGATATCCTCATCTGTTGCCTCAAAAACATTGGTTGACTCAATTGTAGGGTTTACGAGCTTTGCAATCTTCATCCAGTTTGACTTCTGAAGTATCCCAGTTGCCTCAAGTTGGTCCAGTACTATTTCAATGAGTGCTTCAGCATGTACAATAGGATCATTTGTAGTGTCTGACATCAAATGGGTGCTAATAAGGGATGTGATTGGAAGTGCAGGCCAGGAGAGTGGGTCCAAGTGAGATAGATCAGGTAAAATTCCAGACTTCTGTCAACAGTTCTAAATAGTTATGGTGTCAACCTCATTCCATGCAGCCTGAGCAAGCTCCATTGCTTCAAGTTAATTAATGTCATAGATTGTGGAGGGTGTGACACTGGCTTCATAGAGATCAATAGCATAGTGAATAAACTGGGCACAATAATGTGCCTTGAAACAATGAATAATACCTTGGTTGTTTGGCTGTATGTGCACAGTAAGGTTTGGCTCAAATTTTTGACTTGAATATTGGTAAAGGTATCAGGAACAATATGCTCCGAAAAATTGTCTTGTAGAAAAAGAACCTTTCTTCCCTCTGATCACAGCTTCCTGTTACGTATACGCGAAGTTCCAGGGTGTATGCTTGGAGTAACCATTGATGTCAAAGTCGGAAGTCTCGCTATCCTCTCGAGGACTCGTAGAGGGACCAGAACTAGCGCGTAGATTGCGTAGAACTAGCTGAGGAATACATCGTACAAAAGGTCATTATAAATACCCAGACAGAGCTGTACCCACGGTCTAAAAAGGGAGTTGTCTAAGTATGGGCAAAGGTACCTTTACCTATATCGGGGAGGTGTCTGGTTATGGTTGGTGGGAAAATGTGACCGCAGCAAGAGATGAGTCAAGGGGAGAATAACGTCTGACATGACAGGAAGTGAATCGGGAGCAAGGTGACACTTACCCGGTTGTGGAAGGACAGAAAACCGGGTAAGGGAGGTTATCGATCCCTTTGAAGGGTCGTCCCTCAAGTACATATAGCAAGTCATCAGCATAGATGGAAGAAGCAAAAGGAGGATCATAAAGGGAGTCGAACCACTGCTGCTCAAGGGCTATCGCCTCGTTTGTAACACTTCTAATTCCAATCCTATAGCTATTCTTGATAAAGTGAGGCCATCATCCATGCTTTAGCATTGTTGTGGTAGCAGAATCTGAGCTGTGAGCCAGTCTTGCTCTGAAAGGCACAGGGTTTGTATGCTTTCCCAATAATTAATGGAGGCAGCGCAGTTGAGCCATTTGCATTTGTAATAAACAGATAGGTAAGATGTGTCTTCTTTCCTTTGATGCCTGAGTGTAACTTATCACAGAGTCTATGATCAGGAGGCATTCTGTTTGGATAGTTGTTAGAATTGGCAACATTCGAGATGAGGTGAACATACACATAGAATAAGCCAGTTTCATCTGTATTAAAGATATCACATAGCTGATATCCATACTTTTTGATAAGTTCTTGTAAATGTGCACACTCCCTGACAACAGTCTCAGAAGTCACAGAACCAGCCTTGCCATGAAATTTCATCTACTTCAATCCATTTCTCATCTTGTATTGACTCAACCATTCCTCACTGAGGTTAAACTGCTCATCCTCAAGTACACCAACCAAGTCTGCAAACTTTCTCCATTTTGGGCAAAAAACCTCTCCAGTAAGAAAAATTCCATCTGCCATCACTTTCAAAACCCATAAATCCAACATTTCAGTAACCTCAGGGTGCTGCGTCTGGCAAACCCATTTGGCTAAATGATCTGCACTTGTACCACCAGTATGAGCATATTCCTCTTGCCATTTCTCTTCATTCTTTACCCAATCAGCAATTCTTGGTTGCCTGAGACAGAGATTGGGATAGATTTTGTTGAAATTGTCTGCTGTTTCCTTTTGTGTTTTTTTTATGAGTACAACACCAGTCAAGAACCTTGATCCTCTGCTGTAATGTTGCATTTTCCTTGCTTGTGAAAATAGGCTTTTGCTCATCCTGGGCCTTTTGCTGCTAGATAGCTGGTGTTTCAGATTTGACTAGACCTATAGAGGGGCTTGGTATGAAATATTGAATTTATAGGTGCTATACACTTGTGTTTCTTTGATGGAGTACTACCTCCAGCCTCCAAGTTTTTGAGCTTTTCAATAACAGCTTTGTCACAAGAATCAGCCTTGAAAGTCCTCGGTCATAGTCTGATGTGTGATCCAATAAATTGACCACATGCTCCTCATCCACAAGGTTTCCAGCACCATCTGGCCACTCCTGGTCTGTATCTGAAATTGACTGGCCACCTTTTAATTTGCTCTTGAGCCTTGTTTTCCAGTCCAAGATCTGATGATGAAGCTTCTGTAAGCCTTTTTTTTAGAATCTCAACTGGTTTCATAATGAGAAGTTGATGGTTTCAACATTGCCATCATCCTGAGAATGTTCTAACATGTCCTAAAACAATATTTATTTATTTTATTGTACCTATCACCTTTGTGATAACCCATAATTATCCACAAATGAGCATCTGTTACTGGTTATTGGTTATGGTCACAAAATGCCCACAAACCAACTTGGGAAATTCAAATTGTATGGCCTATGAGGGAGTATCTGTTATACCTAGTATCTGTTAGGAGGGAGTCGACTGTACCCTGCACTTCGTGCTTGGGGATGTCTATATTGTGGTACGAACAGCAGACCGCATAGCCGTATGCTTTTGCCACCTGTGTTGACGTCTGTCGTCTTCAGCTGCGTAGCAACCATGCCTTGACTCGTTTCGGGTCGTGGCACCGACTGTGCCTTTCTCATATTCTTTGCCGAGAGTCTGTCGTGCTCCACATCTTCGAGTGTATCCTTCCTCCGTGTTCACTGGTGGAGGTATTTGAGAATGTGAGTGTGGATTCAGATCGGGTATAGCATAGACATCCCAAAAACAACCCTGTTTCATTGCTGATCACATATTTGCTTCTTTCCTTTCCTTTGTGACGCACAGATCTGTTTGAGGGGGGAAAGTGTCAAATCTCCGCATGGTGCACGGGGATATAGCTACCGGCATCTAGGGGGTCTTCGGAGTTCTACTAGATCTAGCAGCAACACCCCAAAGTCGGATCAAGGTCAAGCAAAAAGGGTCTAGCTTTACCGAGGCTCGACCGTATCGCAGTTCGATGGTGCGTGCACGACCTAAGTACATGCCACCATTACTGAAACACAAGGTCTCTGGCCCAGGTTCCATCATATAAGCGACTCGCTTAGGCCTCAACGTCTTCCTCACGAAGATCATCTCCTAGACCAGCCGGACCATCGTCCCCCGTACTTCACTAGAGGTCGAATGTTCTCTGAGGCTAGGAGAGAGGTGCTAACGGATGGGCTTCCGGCACCTGAGGTAACATCTACTCTCCTCAGTAAGTTGGTTCAGCTGCGTTCCTCGTTGTTGAATCACCAACCCAGGGGACTTTCAGTCTTAACGACGCTTCTTCATGTGCTAGCTTTGTTCTTCACCTTGTTTCGACTCTGGTTTCGGTATCATACTCGGCGGTTATGGTGGGATGATCTCTGGGCAGCTCTCGCACTTCTCTGCGATATACCCTGTATGGTGGCCATGTGGATACTCAGCGCGCCGGGTACTGACCCGTACAGAAATATCGAGGCCTTGCGTGAGCAGTCCACGTTTGCTGATTCAACTTGTTTAGCCTCACCCATTGTTTCCCCTATGCTCAGCTACCCCAGCCGAGTCCCGTAGCGCCCACGTGATATCTGCATGGCTGATCCTGATTCTCTACTCGACCACAATATGGTTTGCGCGTATATCCGTCGTGTCCTCGGTGATTCGCATCGTTCCACCAGCTCGCTTTGTCAGTGTAGCAGTCTTCAGTGCTGGAGGGCTATTTTTCTGCATGTGGGCCTACATCCTCACCTGCAAGTCGGTCGTATGTTCGATGGACAACTCATGGCACTATGGCACTGTCGTCCAGTGTGTGCTTCCGGAGTGGGTAGCGTTATCCGAAGTCTGCGGTACGTTTGTCCGTCATGCCACGCTATCCCTCGCTTATCCCACGTTGACAACTGCTCAGCGGACGTGCTGTCGGACGCCGTTCTCGTGCTTATTTCGCTTCGGTTACTGTGGCGCGTCAAGCTGCCGTCGGACCAACGGATCATGATCATGTCGGTCTTCTCGACGAGCATCCTGGTGAGCGTCGTGAGCGTAGTGCATGCGGTGTACATCATCCCCGAAATCACCTTTGTCGGAAGGCTCCTGGCAGAGATGGAGGTGCGTACGCCCATTGATCAACCCCCGTTTGTCTCGACCACGACTGAAACGAACCATCAAAACAGGGCGCCGTCTCGCTTGTCGTCTGCAACCTGCTCGTCATCGTCACGTTCATTTACCGCGTGATGCGACACGGACGCGACCTGACCGACGGTCTGTGCGACAAGGCGACGGAGGCGGGCAACGGTCTCACCACGGTCGATCCCGACTTTGTCGGACGCTCGTGGTTCACTCCCGAGACGACGCAGACCGGGTCGGGGTTCACGCCGACGACGCTCTCGAGCGTCGTGTTCTCTTCGCGCGCCAACGACAGCGACCAAACGCTGGGTTCCGTTGCCGTGCTGGGCGGCGGGCCTGGTCGTCCGGACAAGGGCGCACGCGCGACGTCGATATCGATCGCCACGAAGCAGTGATGATGGGCATCGCCATGGCGCTGGACGGACTCGGTGGGACACGAGGACGGCCACTTTTTTGCTCTATTAATTTATTCTTTCCTCTTCAAGTTGTGTTGTACTCGTTACCGGAGAGAATGTCACATCTTCACTCCATCCTCCCCCCCCTCTCTCCTGCAGCACCCGCTTTTACCCACGACCGTAGTAAAACGTTATTCAAGAAACGCACCTTGTTTCACGAGTCTTACGTTCCCAGCGAATACGAGACGGGCGGTGGGAACGTCTCTGCATCGTCTCGAACGTGGATAGCCACGACGTCGACACCTCGACACGTGCGACCCGAGCAAACGGAGAGAAGAACACGTTTAGAGTGTCATTTTGTGGGTCATACGCGTGGGGACGTGCAATACGTTAATATTAAATTTTTATAATAAATAAAAAAAAGAATGCAGGCCGTTCCAGCGCCGCGCCGCATGTTCGGAGGTCATACACATCATTCACGTTTCATCCCTGTCACGTTCCGACACGCGCACACATACATGATACATCACACAGAGACACTAAAAGTGCTCGTGTCTGATCATTGTGCAATCAAAGACGCCACAGACGACCAGAACCTAAAGGAAAAGGAAACACACCACGGTCAGCGGCGATATATCATCCCTCATCCCACAGGTACGAAAAGGCAACGACGTACGCGCATCGATCGAGCAACTCTGGATCCGTGCGGACGGCT
This sequence comes from Boletellus emodensis, assembly GCA_038089935.1. Taxonomy (NCBI): domain Eukaryota; kingdom Fungi; phylum Basidiomycota; class Agaricomycetes; order Boletales; family Boletaceae; genus Boletellus; species Boletellus emodensis. Next base: position 11,241 of record JBBPLU010000476.1, on the reverse strand, counting down.
TTGATGACCGGCACGCCGTCCTCGGTGCGATTGAACAGCATCTCCGTGTGCTCGATGGCATATTCGTCCCATCGGGGCGTGATAGCGTCTGGGCCCAACTTGACGTTGACATCGTAGTGTTTGGCGAGGGACGCGAACGATTGAGAGAACGCGGCGACGAACGCCGCGTCGTCGTACGAGGGAGGTTCGTCCAAGCTGTCATACAATCAAAATCAGGGCCGTTAGTCCGGGGGGGAACGGCGCGAGCGCGTGGGCGAACCTGTAAAAGTAGTAGAGAAGGTCCTGAGCGTGATACGCGGGAGAGATGGCAAAGACCCCCTGAGACGACGGGCATCAAACGTGGCACTCGACAATGCTCACAAAACGGACCTTCCACGAACGACCGGCGAACGCCCCGAGCAAGTTGTAGGTCGGGCATACGAAGATGGCTGCAGGAAAGCGTACTTCCAGTTGCTCGCAGCTCTTTCAAACGGGAAATAGGTCAACTCACATTCCGTCATTACCATGACGGCCTGTTCAAACGTACTCCCATAGTCCCGATAGACGACTGCGGCTTCCTGGGCTTCGCGAGATGTCATGCCAGGGAAAAGCTGAGAGACAAAATCTGCGATCGTCAACGTCACTGGCATGTTTAGGTCTACAAAGGGTGTTCCCTCATTCCAGTTGGCGACGGCGAGCAGGACTTGCTTCGGAACGTCACGAGGTGAAAGACGGAGGAGGGGTGACCACGTACCCCATTCACCCGACCCTTGTTGAGGGTGACAGTGGGACGCTCGAGGATGAACGTGCCGTCGACGACGGGAGCAAAGGCAGTTGTGCCATAGAAAGCGGAGCGACCGAGTGCATTACTTGCAGACTCGAGAGTCTCTGCTTCTACAGACTGTAGACACGTGAACGTGTCGGCGCTCGAAGCGCATCTGCACAGAAGCTGTCACTACACGGCAAAGCGGGAAACTAGGTGACGTGACCTCTTACCCAGTCAGATCAACAATGTCGTTGTACGATGACTGATCGCGGTCAGTTCGCAGGCCCTCTATTAAACGAAGACGACCTACTTGAGGCACCGAATCATTGTAGTCATACTGAGAAGGGGAAAATATGGAACTGGTGATGGCAGCCTTGAAAAGCGGGGGTTGAGTGTTACCCCCGTTGGCGACGATGTGCTGCAAGACCGAGCCAGCGCCTGCGGATTCGCCCCAGATCGTAACTTTGGTCTTGTCACCACCAAACAATCCAATCTGTAGGCAGACCGTTAGCGCAGGGTAAGAAGCATAGAGGGGTCGTACATGAGCTTGGACCCATTGCAATGCAAAATCCTGGTCGACTAGCGGTGCCAACCATCATCAAGGCGGCCTCGGGCAAAAGCCATCAAAATTGCTCACGAAGACCAGCGTTCAGGGCACCCTGGGCCTGAACCTCGTTTCCAGCGAGAAACCCTATTAAATAGATCAGGACCACCCCCAAGGTGATACCAACCCGGGCAGAAAGCGTACCGAATGCACCTATGCGATATTGAACGACGACGACGATTGCGGTGTGCAATGAACCAGTAACGAGAGCGGCCCCGTTGTACATGCCTGCGTATCCACTCTCGTAGCTACACCGGGAGATCAGATATGCACTCGAGAACGCGCGGACGGAACGCATACGCTCCACCGTGTATCCATACCACCACAGGAAGCCCACCCGAGGTGTCTGGTTCTGTGGACATCGTTCCGGGAACGAACACGCTGCAATGGCGGGTCTAGGGTCGTTACTCTGTCAGTCATCGTGTCGCACTCACTTGAGGAACAGGCAATCCTCTGAAGCAGCTGGCGTCGTGTCGTGTGGACCGGTGTATCCGTACCGCGAGACGGGCGGGGTCACGTTCGTGCTGAAGCTGGTTTGGTAGCACATCCTAGGGTCCCGCGTCGCAGGTTGTATGTCAGGCTCGAAGACCGGTGGTTGCGGTGCCTGAAACCTCAGGTTTCCTGGGGGTAGGTAGGTTGTGTACATGAGTGAGCACGGTGCCATGGATGATCGAGCGGAGATCGATACGATACTCACCGAGGGGCGGAGCAGCATAGCGAACGCCCAAGAACTGGGTCATGTTCCTCTGCTCGTCAAAACGCCCTTGGTACTGTGCATAACCAAGATCTACATTCTCTAATTCCATAAACGGCATCGTCACGTCCGTGAGCACGGTCATTGGAGGGCTGAATGAAAAGGACCAAGACGCAGTAACCCAAGACGCAAACCAGGCGAGCACACGAGCCATCCAGACGCAGCTCGGTACAGACAAGGTGACCTCGCGCCCATTAGTGGACACGCTCGGAATTTAAACGATGCCCTGGGATGACTCGCTAACGGCCTTGATGTATCTTCCACCTAGCATGGACCGCGACTAAGTACGCGAACAACGGATTCGCACGATTGAGACGGCAACCTGCAGGGGGTGCAACGCGAAAGTACTAGTAGGCATGTTGGCCTGGGAGTTCTTGCCAGACGTTGAAGAGGATACCGCACAGGTCCATGACCACGCATCGACTCCAGACAGGGAAGATGGCCAGAGTTTCATGCACGGAGGTTTGAGCTGAGGCTTGTGTTGACTTGCCTTGGGTGGACTAGTCCAGGGCGTCGCCGGCAGATCTGTCACTCCAGCCGCTGCTCGTCGTGTCTTCACCTGCTCTGTCAAGATGAAACCAAAGCCGACTTGCCCCGTTAGCGGCGCGTGAAGTCGCCGCCCCATCCGCGTTCACGCTAGCGTCCTCGAGCACGCTCCAGCTGAAATGATTCGAAGCCCGATTCTGACAAAGCTGTCAGTTCTCTCTTGCGCATCTTCTGGACCCCCGTCTCGTGCCATCCTTCCCTTCTTCTTTCCCCTCGTGCGGACGTTGCACGGCTGACACGGGCGAACCGCTCGCTGGGTTCACGACGAGAATGCGTGATTGCCGCAAGAGACGTACACATGCCCCCACTCTGACATGCGCATCCCCACGTGCGTACCGCATCTAAATACGGACAATCCCTCTGGGGGAATGCACTGCCCAACGCAACCTACACGGTGTCGCTCCCAGTCACCCACTTGGGGATCGTCTTGGAGTGCATCGAGAGAGGTAATACGCTTGTACATCCAAACGCCGGTCGAACAGTTTGTGATACCGAGTCGATGCCCGCCGGATAGATAACCCGGCATGAAAATATCATGCACGTTCAACGGCTGCCACATTTTTGCGGCCGCCGTATCTTATCGCAACGCTCGTACAGTGGGAGGGCGACTGACAATCCGCGAACGCTAGGCTACAAGATCTCGCCAGAGACACTGTCGAGTCCCACAAATGTGTCGTTGGAGCGGAGTCCACAAGAAAAATAAAATATCTACACACAAAAACACAGTTTTCACAGGTCCCTCACCACGCCCTGACACCCCATCCGACAAGAGAAAAGAACAAAGGCATCCCCTCGGCGCTGATGATCGCTATCCCGGCATAGACGACGACCTTGGTGAGCACTGACATTCAAGGATCACCATCAGCCCCAGCGTAACACAACAGAGAGAAAACGTACCGTCGGCATCGTAATGCTTCACCTCTTTCACCACCGTCAACCCTGCCCTGTCTGTCTCCGACAACACCAACAATCTCCCACTCTCCAAACTGGCGCCTTGCGATCCCATCCCGCCGTGCGCCTTTGATGGCAATGAGGATCCATTTGCGTTCAGCCACCGTCGTTTGAGTCCATGCCTCGGGTTCACCCCACTCGCCTCTAGTGCGCCCGAAAGATCAATCACACTCGGAATAGGACGCAGGCCGTTCTCCACCGGTAACCGACCGTAATCTGTCGCAGGCGTGTAGAAACGTCGGTGGGGGAGATCGAAATGGGGCGCCAACGCGCGAAAGATGGGTGGCAAAACAGTGTGCAAGAGCGATTTCGCGAGGAGTCGCCAAACGAAGATGACCAAGATGCCTTTTAGCAAAGAAAAGATCAGGTCGAGTAAGCGTGCGAGCATCGAGACGCACCAAAACCGACTTTTGCGCCCGCCAGACCCCACCACCACGACCATTCGTCCCACGTCCAGAGAGCTCCACGACCTCCAGGCATCACCGTGTTCAAGAGCACGTCGTCCAGACCAGCATAAGCAACGTGCCATTGCGCCAGACATAGGCCCAAGATGACAGACACGAACGCGATTGCGTCTTCGAAACATGGACAGTCATCCACTGGCTGCGGATGGTAGTGCACCAGCAAGAGGCACGACGGCACTAGCACGGAAGGAACTAGACAAGATTGTTGAACACTGTTTGATTCGCGTATTAGGAGAACGGTACGCCTTACCGATCCATGATCCACTCTCTATCCAACGATCAATCGCGTGGCTGGTACTTACGTAGACCACCCATATGACAGCCCCGAGTACCACACCGACAGCACAGTCTGTGAAGGAGTGCATGCCAGTGTAAATCCTGCCAAACACGATCGAGATGGCGTATAGCACCAGAATCCCGCACGAGACCCAATAAGTCCAGGTGGATATAGCCGAATGCTCCGCATATGCAGTGTATACTTGACCAAAGACGAAGAGCGCCATGGAGATACTGTTGGTGGAATGTGTCGATGGGAAACCGTATTCGAGATGATGCGTGCCGATGGCTTTACGACGAGTTGACGCATAACCGATGGTAAATAAAAAGACGACGTACTGAGACGGTTCACGGGCGGCGCAAAAGGACGGGGGGAACACACAAGGTCCTTGATGAACGAAGAAAAGTACACGCCGGATGCCAGTACGATGGCAAGGCTAAAGCGAGTCAAGTTAGCACACGACGCCGTCCGGCAAAGCACCAAACCTACCCTCTCCCGACGTATGGGTATCCGAAAAAGAACAACATGGGAAGTGCAATCATGAAGAACGTGTGCGTTCCAAGTGTGGAGGAGTTTAGAAAATAGCTATCCAGCCATGGGTTGCGCAGGAGTGTCTGTCGACATGCAGGCCAAATCAGCTAGGGCGTGTGGCAGGATGCAAGGACCTGCCTGTATGCGCGCTATGACAGGACTCTCGCGTGCGACCGCCCTGACGAGATAGGTACGAATGGCGGCCCTCCATTGTGGCAGTGTCGCATTGTAGACGTCATCTGGAAGTTGACCGGGTGTGTCTCGGGACGGTTCAGATTCAGACTTGGGCCCTGCGAGGGGCGGCATCGGGGTAGGCACGGTGCGTCGGAGGTGTTCGTAAAAGGTGGTCAAGTGGTGGCCGTCGCCAACGTGTGGGACGAGACGCGTGGGCGGTGGAGGAAACCGAGCTTATATGCGACGACAGACACGGCCACGAACTGTCGAGGAGCGATGCTGGCACGCTGAACAAATTTTGAGTCCCGTCGACGCCGGACCCCTAAAAAAGGAAAGTGGCACTTGATGGCCGACGCCACCGCGTGCGGGCCGGGCATGCCGCAGCCATTGGCACAGCCACTCGGCGGTGAGTGTATCATCGTGGGGAGTTCTCCGCATCTGCGCGCAGCCTCCGAGCGATCTGACAGACACAGTCTTGTTCTTCCCATTGAGTTACCCCCGAATGTACCGCTGTCTTTTCCTAATTTAAATCATTTTCCTTCCTGCCCTTATGTCTAATTTCTGTGCATGCAGACGCTCATTTCATTTTCATTCTCTCGGAGCCGAAAAGTATTGGTCAAGAGGCCCACATGAACATGTCGGCACACCAAAGGGAAATATTCAATTTGAAGGTCCCAATATTATGGCATCGCGCTCGCTCTCGAGGTCGAATCATTACATGCACATCGCTCTACATATCAAATAACGGTCCTTGAAACCACAATGGGTCCAGAAAAAAACCGGATATACACTATCAAGCAATCTGCCAACCCCAGAACCCAAAGAACCATTCCCCAGGTCGAACAAAGAATCCCACTCAGACTCGATCATAGCTCGGTCTCATCTCCAAATGGGTCCCAATCAAATGGTTTGTCCTCAAATATGTGGTGTCTTTTCTTGCCAGCATCGTCTTCCGCGGGCTTGTTCTTCACCGACTCGTCTTTCGCGGGTTCGTCTGCTTCCTCTTCCATCAAGCCAGCCTCTTTCATACCTTCTTTCGTCAACTTCAAAAGCCGTTTTCGCTCATAATCTATACGTCGACGTGTGCACGGTTCGGTAGGAAATGGCGTGACCGGATTCGAAGAAATAACAAACGGTGACGACGAGAGTTCATAGAGCGGCAGCGTCGAGGACGACTTCAATGGAAATCAGACATGTCAGTGGCTGTGCATGAGGAAGGCACTAACCATATCGGGATCCAGCTCCCCTTCGGCATCTTCCTCCTCGTCCTCCACCAAATTGCCTCGTGCTATCCGCTCCTTTTCTTCTTCGGCTTTCAGATATTTTTCAAACGCCCCCGTCCTGTTCCACCGCAGGGTTTCAATAGGTCCCATCCGAAGCGATCCACCAGGATCAGACAGAGAAAGGGAGCCACTCGAGATGAATATGAACGGCATATTGCCTATACCCTTGCGTCCCTGAATCTTCTTCGTGTTCACCGTAATATGTATCTGTATGTCCGCATCGTGGTGCTGTCGTGCGTCGGTCATCCTGCCCCACATCCAAAGGACGGGACTGCTCACATATGTGACGCCCCTCGACAGGTCGCCCCCCTTTGGCCAAACTTTGGAGAGAGTAAAGTCCTCCTCGGGCTCCCAATTCCAGTCCTCATCCACATCCTCGTCGTCGAGCCAGAGAGTATCCCCCGAGCCGTTTCCTGGATAGTGATATGGATCGAGCACGGTGGACGCCTTGACCCACGTTTGCGCCTCCCGGATCTGTCCCGCCGCGCCCATCTTGATCTTGTGCTGCACCTCGAAGAGATGGCCGGCCGGATCTCCAAGTTCGACCTGCTTTCCCTTGCTGGGAGGGGACAGCATCGTCGACGGCCAGCGCGTCCCCCGCGTTCGCCGTAGACTGTACGGCTCCACGATCTCCTCGTCCATCGCGGGATCGAACATGTATTGGATGAGTTTGCGAAGGTGGACGAGGGTGTAGTTGAGCGGGACCTGGACGATGCGGTGGACGCCGTCTCGGTCGGTCGCGCGGCCGTCGACGCGGGAATGGACAAACTGGAACCGGAGGGGGAGGTGCTTCGAGAACGAGGTGGGGCGGGGAAGGGTCGTGCCCTGCGTCAGGCGACGGATGCGGCCAAAGGGGTTGGTGGGCGAGTCGGCGGGCACTCTCCATATGCATGTCGCTGGCGTGCGCGGCGTGGCGTATACGGACGACGACGACGGGATAGGCGACGAGGGCGGTAGTGAGCCTGTTAATCGACGTCTCTTTGGGCCGCGCGTGGGGGTGTACGATAGAGGGCTGGGAGATTCGGTGAGGGGGCGTTTCGAGGGCATGGTTCCACGGGAGGGGGATGGGGTGGGTTAGCTTGGATACGACCGCGCGGCGACAAAGTTTTTGACTCAACGGCGCGTAAGCTCACATAGGGCCGTAGTCACATGACTGTCATGTGATCGCGTAACATCCGATCGTCGGACCTTCGCGTGGATATCCCCGACGGGTTTGGTTGCAACCTCGTCCGCCTCCCTGGACGGACTCTTAACAGTCAGTCTCTGGGTTCTACTATACGGTAAGCAGAATGCGTTGCTCATACAGACAAATAATCTTGAATTGTATTCACTTTTCGAAACACAGGCATTGGGCGTATCTCTGTTTCCCGATATGCCCTGCAATCACCACATATGCAGCCTCAGCCCACAGCATTTGGATATTAATGATCCTGCTAGTGGGGGTGCCAGCGGTCATGGTCTGATTGTTGCTGTGGCTGGGAGATTTGCCCAAGATAAATGTCGGTCAGCACTCCCGGCGCCTCGATGCTCTTGTCATCTTAGCGTTCGACCACGGCAAGACAGACACGTGTATGCGTCTCCTTCCCATCTTGCCAGTCGTCTCTGAGTGCACCACGTAGCAACCATGGGCGGACTGAAGACGTTTGTCAAAAAGTGGAAGAATCATTTCAGAGAGGTATGATCATGTCCTCGTTCTACGATGCAATGCGGATTGATAACGTCTCGATAGGAGGGCGGATGGGACAAGGTGGCCCAGAACCTTTCTGATGCCCGGGCTGGCACCCGCGCTTGGCCTCCCCAGTCAAATTCGAGCGATCACAAGATCAGTTCCCGTCTCGATTACGGACCCTTGTTTGTCGACCCAAAGGACGGAGTCGAGAAACGACAGCTCGTCTTTCAGCCCAACAAGGGCGCCAAGGATCGCACCATGGCCAAGATGGCCAAGGCGAACTCGCATCAGAAAATGGCGACGGTTGACGTTCCAGTGGAAAACCCCCCTACTGCGGAGGAGTTCATGGAGGAGCTGGGCAAGGCTTTGGGTTAGTCAAATGGTACGAAGCAATCCTGCAACTGTAAATGGGCAGATTTCTTCATGTATCATACTCGCCCAATGGGTGAAAGCCAGAAGGAAATAACATATTGTAGTATGTAAGAATGATTCAAGCACCTTGACCCTGGAGAGGAAGCTATAAGACTATCAGCTTGTGCTTATGTAATTGAGCAGGCTATACTGTAAAAATTCGTGTGTTTTATAGCACACCTGGTTGGGTAATCACAACCGGTCACCAAGCCCACTCTGGGACGTCAAAGCAAGTCGGCTCCATATCTGTGCTCCTGGAGTTGATCTTGATAACAAGTTCTATGACCGGCGACCGCGCTGTCACCGGTTCTGCCTCAGCACACCGGCCCCGATCATGCTAGTGTTCGGGATCCTGCTACATCAGGCGTGCATGTATCAAGGTTCCGTGATTCAGTGGTAAGGCAGTACGTATTCCATCAACACAACACCCCCGGAAGCGGCTGACAATAGCAGCTTCAGCGGATGCCATGTCTCCTTCAGTTTCCGTTTTGAACTCATACTTTCAATCACTCTTCGTTGACGCTTGCATCGTATCGGGTGCTCGCTAGAGCTAGATCACTGCCAAACGAATTGCGGGCTGCGTGTCTAGCTCCAGAACCGTCTGTACAGGGGAGCCAAACAATAAACGATCTGCGACATCATCATTGCTGTGAGTATATTTACTAGATTCCTTTTCGTCATGCCCGAAGGCCGGCCCGCCACGAGCCATTCAATGCGTTCCGCGTCTTGTCCAGGCTGAGGGCGGTGCGGAGCTGGATCAGCTGGGACTGGCGATGGCCGACCTGGGCCCTGGACAGCTCTAAGGAGAGAGTTGGGAACGAGTACTATGATTTTTGTTGTCGTTCGAACGCTGCCAGGCCTCACGGTGCCCCCAGGCGATGCATTGCAGCAGAGTTAGCACAGGAATTCTGTGGTGGGGTAAAGATAAGATAAGACCAGGCAGTCAGCAAGTATAACCAAGTTGGGTGCAAACTTGGGGTGCCAAAGACCCAGGAGCTCTCCCAGCCTTGTTCGCTACGTGTCACCTCAGTCACCTGTGCCATCACTGCCGCAGTGTCAGCGCAAAAATTAGGCGTATCTTGGTTTCCTGATATACCCATGAATCCGCAAGCCACAATCATCCAGGTGGAATGCACGAGGACAAGAAGTCTCTGCCAGTGGCCCAGTGGGGGGGTTAATCTCGTTATCGTTCCCCTCTCCAGAAGAAGTCCGAGGATCATTGATATACCACCCCAGCCCGACTGCTGTTGCTTGCGCCTAACGCTCCTGCCGTCTTATCGTCCACACACAGCAAGACTACTGTACAGATATCTGTATGTATTTTCTCTCATTACACCTGTTGTTTCTCTCAAATGCGGATCCCATAGCGACCATGGGCGGACCGAAAACATATTTCAAAAAATGGAAGAAATTATTTCGTCAGGTATGCACCATACCTTTACTCCAGACACGATATGGATTGTGACTCCCCGACAGCAAAAGGGATGGGACAAGGTTCTCGGTACCCTCGGTACTGCTCGGCCTGGCACTCGCGCTTGGCCAAATCAATCCAAGGATCATAAAATCAGTACCCGTCTTGACTTTGGAGCTTTATTCGTCCGTTCGGACGGGCGCCAATACCGAATCTTTGTCCTTCAGCCCAACAGGGCTGCCAAAGACCCAGGAATGGCTGCCTTGGCCAAGAAGGACTCTCATCAGCAACTGGCGACGGTCAGTGTCCCGGTGGATAATCCCCCCGATGTGGAGGGCTTCATGATGATGCTGGGCGAAAGCTTGGAGAGGTTCGTTCCTTGCGGCTATTTCATGTGCTCTCATCCTGATCCTGGCACGTAAAGCACCAGTAACAAGTCGACTGCCAGTAATCTGAGGCGATCACGCAGTCTGCCTAACTTCCTCAAGCGTAAATAGAATATCTGTACTCCTTTGCGTACTAGCGTCTGTTGATGTTGGCACGAATAAGACAAGCATGAGTTTTGTTGAATCGGTCAGACTGGCCCAACGTGCGCGTGAGTGCTAGAGCCTGGTTTCAAGATACTTGATTGCAATTGCATAGTACTATATTCTTCGGGGATTCAAATGACATGAGGCGCTCGCAAAGTGCTGCCATTGGGCCTTGAAGCGGCTCTTCAAGTTGCGGTCCAGCTCTCGAACTCAAGGGTATGCTTTCCAGTTAGTCACACCCCGCATCAATGCCAAAAACCCTTCGTTTCCGCTCCCTTCGCGTTCGCATCGCGGATGCCCTGCAGAGGCTCCGCCTCAAATGTCGGGGCGGTTTGAAGCCCTCCGTGTTGCCGCAATACGACCAGCTGTTTTGTTACACTTCCGGAAGATGGATTTACAACGAACGAGAGCGTGAGTGACCACTCGATGCGCCTTGCGTTTTTCCCTCAACTTTTTGCAGAAATCCATATCCGGCGTGTATCCTTCAACGTGGACGCGCTCAAAGAGATTGCCACAGCAGCCGCCGGTGCAAATCTCTGCCTCAAGATGGACAAGATTGCAGAAGGTTAACACCTAGGCAACGTCGTCGCATGGGGGTCTCATCCTGACCTCTTTGAGACAGGCTCTTTCAACAAAATCTTCCTCTTGACCTTTGACAACGACGTCAAGTTGGTCGCCAAGGTTCCGTGTCCGCTCGTGGCCCCACGTCGTCTCTGTACCGCCAGCGAAGTCGCGACCATGGATTACGCACGGACCGTCCTGAGCTTACCTGTGCCACGAGTCCTCAGGTATAGCGCTGACGCGGGCACGTCTGAGGTGGGGGCAGAATACATTCTGATGGAACACGTGCAGGGCACAGAACTCCACAAGCGCATGGACGCGTTCAGGCGT
>JBBPLU010000475.1:3844-17379 GCA_038089935.1 Boletellus emodensis | reverse complement strand
GGAAGCAGAAGGAGAAAACCAGGTTCATGGTGATAGACTGTGGAAATGAAAAAACCATCCTAGAAATGACGTGGTTATGAGCAGTCAATCCCAAGATAGATTGGGCAGAAGGGAGGATTTCCATTCCTGAATCAAAAACTGACAATGGAAACCCTGTAGATCAACGATACCTTATTCACTATCTAGAACAGAGAGAAACGATAGCACACACCACCCTCTCCACGGAGTTGGCACAGAAGGCGGCTAAAGATGAAATCAAACTACCACCCCAATATCAAGAATACTCGGATGTATTCGGAGAACCCACAGAAGGAGAACTACCACCCTCTTGTTCATATAACCATGCCATTGAACTCAACAACTCATTCGTACCAAAAGTGGCAAAAGCTTATCCGTTAAACCTGAAAGAACTCCAGGCCTGCAAAGATTTCATAGCCGAGCACTTGAAATCAGGAAAGATCAAACCCTCGAAATCTCCTCAAGCTTCGCCATTCTTCTTTGTACAGAAGAAAGATGGAGGGTTATGTCCCTGCCAGGATTACAGGTACCTCAACGAGCACACCATCAAAAACACTTACCTCCTTCCCTTGATCCCTAACCTCATCAACAAACTAAAAGATGCCACCCTCTTTTCCAAGTTCAATGTCTGATGGGGATATAACAATGTGCTCATAGAACCTAATGATACCTGGAAAGCGGCCTTTATCACTCCACTAGGACTTTTTGAGCCACTAGTAATGTTCTTTGGAATGAGCAATTCCCCCCCAACGTTCCAGGCCATGATGAACGATATCTTTGAAGATATGATCGCCGAAGGTTGGCTAGAGATCTATATGGATGACCTCATTATACATACGGATGATGACGAAGAAGAACACCATCGAAGAACCATCCGGGTCCTACAACAGATGAGAGAACATAAACTCTACCTAAAACTCTCCAAATGCTTGTTCAACGTAATGGAGGTAGAATACCTTGGGCTGATCGTATGACCAGGGCAGATTACTCTTGACCTGGTCAAACTAGAAGCCATCCATAAATGGACCCCACCGACTACGGTTAAAGCAGTCCAATCATTCATTGGATTCTACAACTTTTACAGAAAGTTTATACCAAACTTTTCTGGAATCTGTCACCCCCTCCACGATTTAACTAAGAAAACGACGACTTGGAACTGGACATCTGACTGTCAAAAAGCTTTTGAAACTTTACAACAAGCTTTCCTGACAAAACTGGTACTTCAACTCCTGAAGACAGAGAAACCCTTCTGGGTAATGACCGACGCCTCTCTCACGGCTTATAGAGGGGTGCTGATGCAAAAAGATAGCAATGGTGATCTCCATCCTTGCGCATACTTTTCAAAAACATTTTCTCCGGAGGAACGGAACTATGACATCTATGATTGGGAGCTACTTGCAGTTATTTGTGCTCTTGAGGATTGGCGACAATACCTTACTGGAACAGAACACCCTGTCACCATACTCACTGATCACAAAAACCTGGCATATTTCAAGCAGCCTCACAAACTGTCATGAAGACAGGCCCGATGGATGTTATTCCTCCAAGACTTTGACCTTAAGTTTCAGCACACACCCGGAACACAGATGGGACCGGCAGATGCCCTCTCCAGATGGGCAGAAATAGACATCTCCCATGATAATCAAGATGTAATCCTCATCCTGGAAGATCATTTCATTTGAATCATGGACACAGCCCTTTAGGACAAGATCACTCAATCCTCCTCAACGGACCCCCTGGTACTTTCCGCACTAAAAGCCCTGCAGGAGGGGTCCCCCCTGTTCCCGTGAACTCACCAGTCGGACTGGTGATTTGACGACAATCTCCTCTACTTTAAAGATCGACTCTACATACCAGAGGGTGCACGACACAATTTGGTATACTCCATACACACCTCTTCCGCCAGGGTGCATGCAGGGATTTTCTGTTTACAAAACCTCCTTCAGCGGGATTACTGGTGGCCCAGACTGAGCACTTATATTCGCCGTTTTGTTGCAGGATGCACCCTTTGCCAGGCAAACAAAACAATCACTCATCCCACCATCCCACCCTCAATTCCCCTCAGCAATGCCACGTGCCTTTTCCAGTTTGTTTCAACCGATTTGATCACTGCTTTACCTTCTTCTCATGGTTATGACGCCATCCTGGTCATGGTCAACCAAGGGCTTACTAAGGGGGTAATTTTCTCTCCTTGCCACTCAGATATCGATGCAAAAGGCATTGCCCAACTTTTTTTCAACCATGTGTTCCCTCAATTTGGTCTCCATGACAAATGTACCTCCGATAGAGGTCCTCAGTTTGCCTCTGCCTTCGCAAGAGAATTAGCTCGCCTCCTAGAATATGACATAGCATTATCCACTGCCTATCACCCACAAATGGACGGAGAAACAGATCGTGTTAACCAGGAACTGGAAACCTATCTCCATATCTTTTGCCAAGGAAATCCCACGATCTGGACAGAACTTCTTCCCATGGCGGAATTCGCGCACAATTCTGTGGCCCATTCTGTAACCAAGCAATCTCCGTTTTCATTAATGATGGGCTATGAACCTCATGCCTACCCCTCTCTGGGAAAAACCTTTCTCCCAGCATTAGAACAAAGGCTCACCCTTTTGGAGAAAGTGCAGACAGAAGCGCAATATGCCCATCAAATTGTGCAGCAGTTAATGAAGGAATGGATCAGAACTAAGTTCCGCCCCTGGAAACGCGGCGATAAGGTGTGGCTGGATAACAAGAACCTAAAGCTGCATTACCCGTTGAAGAAGCTTGCCCCCAAACAAGAGGGGCCTTTTGAGATAGAGCAGGTTGTCACACCTGTTGCCTACAAACTTCGTCTTCCCCCCACCTGGCAAATTCATCCTGTATTTCATGCAAGCCTCCTTCATCTCTATAAAGAAACTGATGAATTCGGACCGAACTTTGTCAACCCGCCACCTGATGTGATCGACAGAGATGAACTATATGAAATTGATCAGATTCTTTCCCACAGAGGTACCGGAACACGAAGGCAGTACTTGATCCAATGAAAGGGTTACTCATCCGCAGAAAACACCTGGGAACCGGAACGGAACTTGACAGATTCCCAGGCACTACTTTCAGAATATAAAGCTGCGCATCCCCAGGCATTCTCCTCAACCGGACGAAGAAACTGATACGAGCTCCCTGTAAACTGTACATACAAAATGTTCTCTCTCTCCGACTCTGCCTTCACCCTTCTTGCCCTTTATTTTGGTTTCATCTTCCTCCCTTTCTTTTTGATTTCTTTCTGCCTTTGGGACACCCACCGATGAATCCTCAGCAGAGGAAATACCGTGCAGTATGGGATATCCTTTAGACCTCATCGTCCCCCGCCTACTACCACCCCCAATCCTTGGGGAACCGACGTCCCTACGGTCAACAGAACCCCCATCCCGACTCCTGTGGAACTAGAACCTGGTTGGTCTCTGAGTTTCACGTTGTCCTTTCCGACTGAGGACACTACAAACGGCAGTTGGGACAATTCCAAACCGTGGTGATCCTTTTGCTGCGCCGGTGTACCCATTTTCTTCATATCCTTCCCCTTTTTCAACCTTTCGCGGGCCAGCTGGAAGAGACCAGTTGGAACTTCCCAAACACTTGTGGCTTTCTTCGCTTGTATTTGCACCGGACCTTCCGAACCCTATCGTGTCATTGAATTCCACCCCATGACTTCTTTAAACCCAATTTCCTTCTGGTCTCGACTACAGGGGATACTTTCGGAACCACTCCGAGTTATGTCAATTCCTACCCTTGACTCCCCCACAGAATCTCCACCCTTGAGGACAGAAAGACTATCCCTGCTCGACCAAACTCTGGAACGCCAATCCCCGACCAAAACACCCTCCCCAGAAATGCCCAACCAATCCCAATACCTCCTCCCACTCCTAGACTGGAATGAATACTCCGAAGAGGAACTGGATCTCTTGCGAGACTGGATAGACATGCTCTATCACATACTTGTCTTTCAAGGAGAACTTCCTCACCTTCCCCAAATAATTCTTCATGAACTGGAGGGAACATCCTCTGCTACCAATGTGGGTCCAACCATCACTATAGGGCATTGTGCGTCCATTACCAATGCCCTTATTGCCACCTTCCTGCTCCCAGACATGCACAATATGCTTGCCCAGAACGTATCTGTGGCGCTTGCGGAGAATGCGGACATGGAAGACCTAATTGCCCCAGGAATCTAGAGGAATCCCTTCTTGACGAGGACGAGCTCACCCCAACTGACGAACAATTCTGATTCAGAGATTCAGATCTACCCTGGGGGTATTGTTATAAACGAAGCGATAGCCCTCGACCAGTAGTGGTTCGACTCCTTTTATGATCATCCCTTTCCTTGTTCTGTCTATGCTGATGATCTGCTATATGTACTTGAGGGACGTCCCTTCAAAGGGATCGATAACCTCCCTTACCCAGTCTTCCATTCCTCTATAACTGGGTAAGCGTTGCCTTGCTTCCGACTCACTTACTATCACATCGGACGTTACACTCTCCTTGACCCATCTCTTGCTGCGGTCACGTTTTCCCACCAACCACAACCAGATATCTCCCCAATATAGGCAAAGGTACGTTTGCCCATACTTAGACGACTCTCCATATATAGACCATGGGTACAGCTCTGTCTGGGTATTTATAACAACCTACTGTACAATGTATTCCTCAGCTAGTTCTATGCAATCTATGCGCTAGTTCTGGTCCCTCCGCGAGTCCTTCAGAGGATAGCGAGACTTCTGACTTTGACATCAACGGTTACTTCAAGTATACGCTCCAGAACTTCGCGTATATGTAACAAATGTCCTCATAGATGTCCTCCAACATGGAGTGGACTATAAGCTAGCCAATATGATGGCAATGATCAATCCTCAGCCAACAAAATGGAAGGATTGGATCAAGAAAGTGCAGGTGTTTAACGAGAACATCTTGAGGCTGCGAAAGTTGAGAGAAAGGAGGAACTATATTCCCCTTCCAGGAGGAGGATCTTCTCGCTCCACCAGAGATCCTAATACGATGGATGTTGACACCATCCGACTTATCCCGGTAGAACGAGCGACTCACATGAGGAACAATCAATGCTTCATATGCCACCGGGTCGGCTGTTGATCTTCCAATCACCCTCACACTGAAGGTGGAAGGAAATCTCCCAACCCTAGACCTAAACCTAAAACTCAGGCAATCAAAGCAGTAGAAGTTATTGAAGATGACCTTTCTAAGTTTCTTGACGGGTCGGAACTCCCCAGAGAGGAACTCCTCCGCATTCTCAAAGTATGCACCTGGGCCGATGAAGAGGAAGTGCAGAAGTTAACCACTTCAGAGGGTTTTTGAAAGGGAAAACAAGGTCAATGGCTCCTTTTCCCTTCCCAGTAATCGTCACTCCTGTATTTGTATCTGGACCAAACTCTAGAGCAATCAAAATCCCCATTCACCTTGCAGACAATCAGAAAACCATTGAAACTACGGCACTTATTGACAGTGGAGCAACGGGATGCTTCATTAGCAAATTTCTAGTACTACAACACAGGCTGAAAACCCAACAATTGCGACATCTGATCTTAGCGCATAACGTGGACGGAACCCTGAATAAAAACGGAACCATATGATTGACTGTGACTCTTTCCCTTCAAACTGGGAAGCGAAAGGAGAAAACCAGGTTCATGGTGATAGACTGCAGAAATGAAAAAACAATTCTAGGAATGACATGGCTACAAGCCGTCAACCCCAAAATAGACTGGACAGAAGGAAGGATCTCCATTCCAGAATCTAAAGCTGATAAAGGAGATCCCGTCAATCAGCGATACTTGATCCACTATCTCAAACAACGAGAAACGATAGTATATACCACCATCTCCATGAAATTAGCACAGAAAACGGCTAAGGATGAAATCAAACTACCGCTCCAGTATCAAGAATACTTGGATGTATTCAGAGAACCCACAGAAGGAGAGTTACCACCCTCTTGCCCTTACAACCATGCCATCGAACTAGATGACTTGTTCAGGCTGAAAGTGGCGAAAGCCTACCTGTTAAACCTGAAGGAACTCCAGGCCTGCAAGGATTTCATAGCCGAACACTTAAAATCAGAAAAGATCAAACCTTTGAAATCTCCCCAAGCTTCACCATTCTTCTTTGTTCAAAAGAAAGATGGAGGATTACGCCCCTTCCAGGATTACAGATACCTCAACGAGCACACCATTAAAAATGCCTACCCCCTTCCCTTGATCCCTGACCTCATCAATAAACTAAAAGACGCTACTCTTTTCTCTAAATTTGATGTCCGATGGGGGTATAACAATGTGCTCATAGAACTCAACGACACCTGGAAAACAGCCTTCATCACCCCACTTAGACTATTTGAACCACTGGTAATGTTCTTTGGGATGAGCAATTCTCCCCCTACATTTCAGGCAATGATGAACGATATCTTCGGAGATATGATTGCAGAAGGACGGCTGGAGATTTATATGGATGACCTCATTATACACACAGATGACAACCCTGAAGAACATCATCGAAGGACCATCCGTGTCTTACAATGGATGAGAGAACATAAACTCTATCTGAAGCTTTCCAAGTGCTCATTCAATGTCACAGAGGTAGAATATCTTGGGTTGATTTTACGACCGGGACAGATCACTTTAGACCCAGTCAAGCTAGAAGCCATCCATAAATGGACCCCACCAACTATGGTTAAAGCAGTCCAATCATTTATCGGATTCTGCAACTTCTATCGGAAGTTCATACTGAACTTTTCTGGGATCAGCTGCCCCTTCCATGATCTAACCAAGAAGACGACCACCTGGAACTGGACCCCTGAATGCCAAACGGCTTTCAAGACTTTACAACAAGCCTTCCTTACGAAACCAGTACTTCAACTTCCGAAAACTGAGAAACCCTTTTGGGTGATGACGGATGCTTCCCTCACGGCATGTGGAGGGGTGCTGATGCAGAAAGATAATAATGGTGATCTCCATCCCTGCGCATACTTTTCTAAAATGTTTTCTCTGGAAGAGTGAAACTACAACATCTACGACCAAGAGCTACTTGCTGTTATCTGCGCACTCGAAGACTGGCGACAATACCTCACTGGGACTGAATATCCTGTCACTATCCTGATGGACCACAAAAATCTGGCATACTTTAAACAGCCACATAAACTGTCACGAAGACAGGCTAGATGGATGTGTTATGATTTTGTCCCCTTACTCGCACATCCTCCTTTTTCTTCTATGTCGTCCTCGTCACTTCTCATCTTCGTCCTCGACTTACTTTTCTTATGAAGCCTTTCTCTTGATCATGAACGATCCAAGAGTACACGTCTGCTATCTTGATTACTTCTCTCTGCTTCTCTCTTTGTAGTCATACTGATTACTCATTCCGTTTCCACCACGTTCTATGTCCTTCTCTGATTACGTGTTGTTTGTTCTATTTCGTACTATGGTGTTCTTCGCTTATGCGGCCTCTTGGTCCGTGCACATTCTCTCCTCTTATTTAAGCCGTAGTACAACACCTTTGTATTCTCATTCTCATTCTACGCAATCAAGCATACTCTTGAGTCCTCAGTCAGATCCCCTCCGATTGTGATCTTAGTCCATTCCAACCAAGGAACGTATAGTCTCTCTATTGGCTGAGTTGTACCTCTTTGTGAGCGTCCTGCCTTTAGGTCAGTCCTAGCACACTCGAGGTACGCATCCGCGTAACAGGATGTTATTCCTCCAGGACTTTGACCTAAAGTTCCAACATACACCGAGTATGCAAATGGGACCAGCCAATGCTCTCTCTCAACAAGCTGAGGTAGATGTATCCCACAACAATCAAGATGTCATCCTCCTTCCTGAGGATCACTTTATCCGCATCATCGATACCACTCTTCAGGATAAAATAACCCAATCATCCCCATCTGACCCTCTTGTACTCTCAGTGTTGAAAGCCCTTCAGAAGGGATCCCTGTTGTTCCCACGAACTCTCCACTCGGACTGGCGATATGACGACAATCTTCTTTATTTCAAGGATTGACTCTACGTGCCGGAGGGCGCACGACATGACTTAGTATATTCCATTCACACTTCTGTTGCCGGAGCACATGCTGGAATCTTCCGCCTGCAGAATCTCCTCCAACGGAATTATTGATGGCCTGGATTAAGCACCTATGTTCTCTGTTTTGTGGCAGGATGTGCCCTTTGCTAAGCAAATAAGATGATCACTCATCCCACCATCCTGCCCTCTGTCCCACTTAATAATGCCACTCGCCTGTTTCAGTTTGTTTCCACAGATTTAATCACCGCTTTACCCTCCTCCCATGGTTTTGACGCTGTCCTGGTCATGGTTGACCAAGGGCTTACAAAGGGGGTAATTTTCTCTCCTTGCCACTCTGACATCGATGCAAAGGGTATAGCTCAACTTTTTTTCAACAATGTTTTCCCTCGATTTGGTCTCCACAACAAATGTACCTCTGACAAAGGTCTTCAATTTGCTTCCGCCTTTGCTCAAGAATTAGCTCGCCTCCTGGAATATGACGTAGCCCTATCCACTGCCTACCACCCTCAAATGGATGGAGAAACCGGACAGGTCAACCAAGAACTAGAAACCTACCTCTGCATCTTCTACCAAGGAAATCCCACGATCTGGACGGAACTCCTTCCTATGGTAGAATTCTCACACAATTCTGCAGTACATTCCATAACAAAGCAATCTCTGTTCTCATTAATGATGGGCTACAAACCTTGTGCCTACTCCTCTCTAGGAAAAACCTCTCTCCTGGCCTTAAAACAAAGGCTTACCCTTTTGGAGAAAGCGCAGACGGAAGTGCAGCACGCCCATCAAATTGCGCAGCAGGCAATGAAGGAACAGATCAGAACCAAGTTCCACTCCTGGAAACGTGGTGATAAGGTGTGGTTAGACAACAAGAACCTAAAACTGCACTACCCATCCAAAAAACTCGCTGTTATATATACGCAAAGTTCCGGAGCGTATGTTTTGAAGTAACTGTTGATGTCGAAGTCGGAAGTCTCGCTATCCTCTTGAGGACTCGCGGAGGGACCAGAACTAGTGCATAGATTGCATAGAACTAGCTGAGGAATACATTGTACAGTAGGTCGTTATAAATACCCAGATAGAGCTGTACCCACGGTCTATAAGGGGAATAGTCTAAATATGGGCAAAGGTACCTTTGTCTATATCGGGGAGGTGTCTGGTTATGGTTGGTGGGAAAACGTGACCACAACAAGAGATGGGTCAAGGAGAGTGTAACGTCCGGTGTGATAGGAAGTGAATCAGAAGTAAGGTGATATGTGAGTGTCCCAAAGGCAAAAGGAAACTAGAAAAAGGGGGAGGAAGATAAATGCAAGGTAAAGGGAAAGAAGGGTGAAGGCAGAATCGGAGAGGGAGAACATATTTGTAGCTACGTTACAGTGAGCTCGTGTCAAGTTCTTCGTCGTCCGGTTGAAGGGAAAGCCTGGGGATGCGCAGCTTTATATTCTGAAAGTAGTGCCTGGGAATCTGTCAAGTTCCGTTCTGGTTCCCAGGTGTTTTCTGCGGATGAATAACCCTTCCATCGGATCAAGTACTGCCTTCATATTCCAGTACCTCTGTGGGAAAGAATCTGATCGATTTCGTACTGTTCATCTCCGTCTATTACATTGGGTGGTGGGTTGATAAAGTTTGGTCCGAACTCTTCGGTTTCCTTATAAGGGTGCAGGAGGCTTGTATGGAGTACTGGGTGAATCCGCCAGGTAGGAGGAAGATGAAGTTTGTAGGCAACGGGAGTGACGACATGTTCCATCTCAAAGGGGCCTTCCCGTTTGGGGGCGAGCTTCTTGGATGGGTAGTGTAGCTTTAGGTTCTTGTTATCCAGCCACACCTTATCACCGCATTTCCAAGGGTGGAACTTGGTTCTGATCCGTTCCTTCATTGCTTGCTGTGCAATCTGATGGGCGTGTTGCACTTCCGTCTGCGCTTTCTCCAAAAGGGTAAGCCTTTGTTCTAAGGCTGGGAGGAAGGTTTTCCCAAGAGAGGGGTAGGCACGAGGTTCATAGCCCATCATTAGTGAAAATGGAGATTGCTTTGTTACGGAATGTGCTGCAGAATTGTGCGCGAACTCTGCCATTGGGAGGAGTTCCGTCCAGATCGTGGGATTCCCTTGGCAGAAGATGCGGAGATACGTTTCCAGTTCCTGGTTGACGCGTTCGGTTTCTCCGTCCATTTGTGGGTGGTAGGCGGTGGATAGAGCTACGTCATACTCCAAGAGGCAGGCTAATTCTCATGCAAAGGTGGAGGCAAATTGGGGGCCTCTGTCGGAGGTGCATTTGTCATGGAGACCAAATCGAGAGAAGACGTTGTTGAAAAAAAGTTGGGCAACACCCTTTGTGTCAATATCAGAGTGGCAAGGAGAGAAAATTACCCCCTTAGTAAGCCCTTGGTCGACCACAACCAGGACGGCATCATAACCATGAGGAGAAGGTAGAGCGGTGATCAAATCGGTTGAAATAAATTGAAAAGGGCGTGTAGCATTGCTGAGGGGAACTGAAGGTGGGATGGTGGGATGAGTGATTGTTTTGTTTGCCTGGTAAAGGGTGCATCCTGCAACAAAACGATGAACATAAGTGCTCAGTCCGGGCCACCAGTAGTCTCACTGAAGGAGGTTTTGTAAACAGAAAATTCCTGCATGTGCCCTGGCAGGAGAGGTGTGTATGGAGTATACCAAATCGTGTCATGCGCTCTCCGGTATGTAGAGGCAATTCTTGAAGTAAAGGAGGTTGTCGTCATATTGCCAGTCCAATTGGTGAGTTCGCATGAACAGGGGGGATCCCTCCTGCAGGGCTTTCAGCGTGGAAAGTACAAGGGGGTCAGTTGGGGAGGATTGAGTGATTTTGTCCTGAAGAGCCGTGTCGATGATTCAAATGGAATGATCTTCCAGAATAAGGATTACATCTTGATTATCATGGGAGACGTCTACTTCTGCCCATCTGGAGAGGGCATCTGCTGGTCCCATCTGTGTTTCAGGTGTGTGTTGAAACTTAAGGTCGAAGTCTTGGAGGAATAACATCCATCGGGCCTGTCTTCGTAACAGTTTGTGAGGCTGTTTGAAATACGCCAGGTTTTTGTGGTCAGTGAGTATGGTGACAGGATGTTCTGTTCCAGTAAGGTATTGTCGCCAATCCTCAAGAGCACGAATAACTGCAAGTAGCTCCCGGTCATAGATGTCATAGTTTCGTTCCTCTGGAGAAAATGTTTTTGAAAAGTATGCGCAAGGATAGAGATCACCATTGTTATCTTTTTGCATCAGCACTCCTCCACAAGCCGTGAGAGAGGTGTCTGTCATTACCCAGAAGGGTTTCTCCGTCTTCGGGAGTTGGAGTACCGGTTTTGTCAGAAAAGCTTGCTGTAAGGTTTCAAAAGCATTTTGACACTCAGATGTCCAGTTCCAAGTCATCGCTTTCTTAGTTAAGTTGTGGAGGGGGTGACTGATCCCAAAAAAGTTCAGTATAAACTTTCTGTAGAAGTTGCAAAATCCGATGAACGATCGGACTGCTTTAACCATGGTTGGCGGGGTCCATTTATGGATGGCTTCTAGTTTGACCGGATTGAGAGTAACCTGCCCAGGTTGTATGATCAGGCCCAGGTATTCTACCTCCGTTACATTGAACAAGCATTTGGAGAGTTTTAGGTAGAGTTTATGCTCTCTCATCCATTGTAGGACCCGGATGGTTCTTCAATGGTGTTCCTCTGGGTCGTCATCAGTGTGTATGATTAGATCATCCATATAGATCTCTAGCCATCCTTCTGCGATCATATCTCTGAAGATGTCGTTCATCATAGCTTGAAACGTTGGAGGGGAGTTGCTCATTCCGAAAAACATTACCAGTGGCTCGAATAGTCCTAGTGGGGTGATGAAGGCTGTCTTCCAGGTATTGTTAGGTTCTATAAGCACATTGTTATACCCCCATTGAACATCGAACTTAGAAAAGAGGGTGGTATTTTTAAGTTTGTCGATGAGGTCCGGGATCAAAGGAAGGGGGTAAGCGTTTTTGATGGTGTGCTCGTTAAGATATCTGTAATCCTGGCAGGGATGTAACCCTCCATCCTTCTTCTGAACAAAGAAGAACGGCGAAGTTTGAGGAGATTTTGAGGATTTGATCTTTCCCAATTTCAAATGCTCAGCTATGAAATCTTTGCAGGCCTGGAGTTCTTTTGGGTTTAATAGATAAGCTTTCACCACTTTAGGTATGAATGAATTGTCGAGTTCAATGGCATGGTTATATGGTCAAGAGGGTAGTAATTCTCCTTCCGTGGGTTCTCCGAATACGTCCAAGTATTCTTGATATTGGGGCGGTAGTTTGATTTCGTCCTTGGCCACCTTCTGCACTAATTCCATGAAGAGGGTGGTGTGCGCTATCATTTCTTTCTACTCTAGATAGTGAATCAGGTATTGTTGATCAACAGGATCTCCACTGTCAGTTTTCGATTCGGAGATGGAGATCCTCCCTTCTGCCCAATCTATCTTTGGATTGACAGCTCGTAGCCATGTCATTCCTAGAATGGTTTTCTCATTTCCACAGTCTATCACCATGAACCTGGTTTTCTCCTTTTGCTTCCCTGTTTGAAGGGAAAGAGTCACAGTCAATCGTATGGTTCTGTTTTTGTTCAGGGTTCCGTCCACGTTATGTGCTAGGATTGGATGTCGCAATCGTTGGGTCTTCAGCCCGTGTTGTAATACCAGGAATTTGCTAATGAAGCATCCCATTGCTCCACTGTCGATAAGTGCCATGGCTTCAATGGTTTTTTTGTCGTCCGTAAAGTGAATGGGGATTTTGATTGCTCTAGAGTTTGGTCCAGATACAAATACAGGAGCGATGACTATAGGGGAGGGAAACGGAGCCATTGACCTCAGTTTCCCTTTTAAAAACCCTCCAAAGTGGTTAACTTTCGCACTTCTTCATCATCAGCCAAGGTGCATACTTTGAGAATACAGAGAAGTTCCTCTCTGGGGAGTTCTGATCTGTCGAGGAACTTGGAGAGGTTGTCTTCAATGACTTCTACTGCTTTAATCGCCTGAGACTTGGGGTGAGGTCCAGGTTTAGGAGATCTTCTTCCTCCTTCAGTGCGAGGATGGTTAGATGATCAACAGCCAACCTGGTGGCAGATGAAGCATTGGTTGTTCCTCATATGAGTTGCTCGTTCTACCAGGGTGAGTCAGATGGCGTCGACATCCATCACGTTGGGATCTCTAGTGGCACAAGAAGATCCTCCTCCTAGAAGGGGAATGTAGTTCTTCCTTTCTCTTAACTTCCGCAGCCTCAGAATGTTCTCGTTAAACACCTGTGCCTTCTTGATCCAATCCCTCCATTTCGTCAGCTGAGGATTGATCGTTGCCATCATATTGGCCAGCTTGTAGTCCACTCCTTGTCAGAGGACATCTATGAGGACATCATCATGTCCATCATCCATTTCGGCTCGGCCCACAGCCAGCTCAAAGCTTGCAATAAAAGCATCAAAGTCGC
>JBBPLU010000474.1:0-17387 GCA_038089935.1 Boletellus emodensis | reverse complement strand
TGATCTTCGGCCTCATCATGCTCGATCACAAGCCAATAGTCAGCCTTCCTCATATCCTCAAACTGTCTAGACATTATTCATACACTCTCCTAGCATTGAGCATCTCTGCAGTGGCATTGTCTCTCTCTCCATTGAATAATCATGCTGCTTCTCGTCAGCTGTCGCCACTCCCCAATGTGCTGTGACCAATCATGATGGAATCTAATTTACCACCGATGATGCCCATAGAGGTCAAGGTGTTACGTATACACGAAGTTCCAGAGTGTATGCTTGAAGTAACCGTTGATGTCAAAGTCGAGAATCTCGCTATCTTGTAGAGGACTCGTGGAGGGACTAGAACTAGCACGTAGATTGCATAGAACTAGCTGGGGAATACATCGTACAGTAGGTTGTATAAATACCCAGACAGAGCTGTACCCCCTGTGCCTAAATATGGTGACATCTAAATATGGACAATGGTACTATTGCCTATAACAGGGAGATATTTGGTTATGGTGAGTGGGAAAACATGACCACAGCAAGAGATGGGTCAAGGGGAGTGTAACGTCCAGTGTGATAGGAAGTGAGTCAGAAGCAAGGTGACACTTATCTGGTTATGGAAGAATGGAAGACCGGGTAAGGGAGGTTATTGATCCCATCGAAGGGACGTTCCTCAAGTACATACAATAAGTTGTCAGCATAGACAGAACAAGCGAAGAGGTGATCATAAAGGTTGTCGAACCATTGCTGCTCAAGGGTGAGTGCCTCGTTTGTAACAATACCCCCGGGGTAGATCTGAATCTTTGAATCAGAATTGTTCATTGGCTGGGGCGAGCTCATCCTCGTCAAGAAGGGATTCCTCCAGAGTCCTGGGGCAATTAGGTCTTCCATGTCCTCGTTCTCCGCAAGCACTGCAGATACGTTCTGGGCAAGCATATTGTGCATGTTCGGGAGTGGGAAGATGGCAATAAGGGCATTGGTAATAGATGCATGCTGCCCTATAGTGACGATTGGACCCGCATTGGTAGCAGAGGATATTCCCTCCAGTTCATGAAGGGTTGTTGGGGGAAGGCGAGGAAGTTCTCCTCAAAAGATGAGTATGCAATAGAGTATGTCTACCCAGTCTCGCAAGAGATCCAGTTCCTCTTCGGAGTATTCATTCTGGTCTGGGAGTGGGAGGAGGTATTGGGATTGGTTGGGTGTTTCCGGGGAGGGTGTTCTGGTCGGGGATCAGCATTCCAGAGTTTGGTTGAGCAGGGACGAGGTTGATGCTTGGTACTCCTCGAGAAGGATTTCCCTGTGTGCCATTCTCTGCACTCAGCTGCGTGTCCTCTGAGAATGTAGAGGTTGCATCGGATAAGACCCCGTTTGCTCTGAGTCTGGGGGGGTCCACATAATCCAATGTGTACTCTCCTTGTCCATAGTACCAGTCTCGTTCTCTGGGAGATAGAGAAGCTATCCTCAGGCATAGGGGTTCTCTGATGAGGTGGTAGGGGAGTTCCGCTATAGCCTCATCCAGATGGACTAGTAAAGAGAACGAGGCGAGAGCTTCTCTGGCCGCAGTGAGGGATGAAAGGGCCAAACCAATGTTGTTCCTTGCGTCAGGGGAAAGGTTTCCTTGAGCCCTATCCAAGGTTATCTGAGCGATGGTGGCTGTTTGAGTTCTTATGAAGAAAGAATAAAGGATCATAAACACGGGGAAGGAGGCAGTTCGTTGACAGGTGGGGGTGCCCTCTAGTCGAAAGACTATGGGAGGGTGTTCTAAAAGGTCAAAAATTAACTGAGTGAGTTGGAAGTGGGAAAGTCTTTCAGTTCATAGTGGAGGAGATTCCTGGGAAGAATCAATAATGGGAATTGCCATGGAGAGTCAGAGTGGTTCTGAAAGTATCCCCTGCAGGTGAGGCCAAAAGGAAATAGGATTTAAGTGAACCGTGGGGCGGAAAGTAGTGACTCAGTAGGGTTCTGATGGTCCAGGGAAAACACAAGTGAAGAAGGCCACAAGTGTTTGGGAAGCTCCAGCTGGCCCGCAAAAAGTTGAAAAAGATGAGGGAAAAGAAGAAAAAGGGAAAACTAGTGCAGGAAATGGATCACCATGGTTCGGGATTGTCCCAACTGCCATTTGTAGTGTCCTCAGTTGGAAAGGACAGTGTGAAACTCAGAGACCAACTGGGCTCTGGTTCCACAGGAGTCGGGATGGGGGTTCCGTTGACCATAGGTACATCTACTCCCCAAGGATCGGGAGTGGTGGATGGTGGGGAATGATGGGGTCTAAGGGATATCCCATAATGTATAGTGTTTCCCCTGTTAAGGATGCACCTGTGGGTATCCCAGAGGCAAAAGGAAACTAGAAAAATGGGAAGGAAGATAAAAGCAAAGTAGAGGGAAAGAAGGGTGAAGGTGGAATCGGAGAGGGAGAACATTTTGTAGCTATGTTTACAGTGAGCTCGTATCAGTTTCTTCGTCCGGTTGAAGGGAAAGCCTGGGGATGCACAGCTTTATATTCCGAAAGTAGTGCCTGGGAATCTGTCAAGTTCCGTTCCAGTTCCCAGGTATTTTCTGTGGATGAGTAACCTTTCTATCAGATCAGGTACTGCCTTCGTGTTCTGGTACCTCTGTGGGAAAGAATTTGATCTATTTTGTATTGTTCATCTCTGTTGATTATGTTTGGTGGCGGATTGATAAAGTTTGGTCCGAACTCATCGGTTTCCGTGTAGGGATGTAGGAGGCTCGCATGAAACACTGGGTGAATTTGCCAAGTGGGCGGGAGACAGAGTTTGTAGGCAACCAGAGTGACTACCTGTTCAATCTCAAAGGGTCCTTCTCGTTTGGGTGCAAGTTTCTTGGATGGGTAGTGCAGCTTTAGGTTTTTGTTATCCAGCCATACCTTATCACTGCGTTTCCAGGAGCGGAACTTGGTTCTGATCTGTTCCTTCATTGCCTGCTATGCAATTTGATGGGCGTGTTGCGCTTCGGTCTGAGCTTTCTCCAAAAGGGTAAGCCTTTGTTCTAGTGCTGGGAGGAAGGTTTTTCCAAGGGAAGGGTAGGCACATGGTTTGTAACCCATCATTAATGAGAACGGAGATTGCTTTGTGATGGAATGTGCTGTAGAGTTGTGCGTGAATTTGGCCATAGAGAGAAGTTCCGTCCAGATTGTGGGATTCTCTTGGCAGAAGATGCGGAGGCAGGTTTCCAGTTCCTGGTTGACGCATTCAGTTTCTCTGTCTGTTTGAGGGTGATAGGCTGTGGACAGTGCTACATCATATTCCAAGAGGCGGGCTAATTCTTGTACAAAGGCGGAGGCAAATTGAGGGCCTCTGTTGGAGGTGCACTTGTCGTGGAGACTGAATCGAGGGAAAATATTGTTGAAAAAAAGTTGAGCTACCCCCTTTGCATCAATGTCTGAGTGGCAAGGAGAGAAAATTACCCCCTTAGTAAGCCCTTGGTCGACCATGACCAGAACAGC
Organism: Boletellus emodensis; assembly: GCA_038089935.1. NCBI lineage: Eukaryota > Fungi > Basidiomycota > Agaricomycetes > Boletales > Boletaceae > Boletellus > Boletellus emodensis. The sequence goes on along the minus strand of JBBPLU010000474.1, from coordinate 13,945 downwards.
ATCATAACCATGAGAAGGAGGTAAGGCGGTGATTAAGTCAGTGGAAACAAACTGGAAAGGGCACGTGGCATTACTGAGAGGAATCGAGGGTGGGATGGTGGGATGGGTAATTGTTTTGTTCGCCTGGCAGAGGGCACAGCCAGCAATGAAACAGCGAACATAGGTGCTCAATCTGGGCCACCAATAATCTTGTTGAAGGAGATTTTGTAAGTGGAAAATCCCCATGTGTGCACCGGCAGGGGAGTTGTGTACTGAGTATACTAAATCATGATGCGTGCTCTCCAGTATGTAGAGTTGATCCTTGAAGTAGAGGAGATTGTCGTTATATCTCCAGTCAGAGTGAAGAGTTCTCAGAAATAGTGAGGATCCTTCCTGGAGGGCTTTTAATGCAGAGAGTATGAGGGGGTCAGATGGTCCCATCTGCATTCCGGGTGTGTGCTGGAATTTAAGATCGAAATCCTGGAGGAACAACATCCACTGAGCCTGTCTTCGTGATAGTTTGTGTGGCTGTTTGAAGTATGCTAAGTTCTTGTGGTCAGTGAGTATGGTGACGGGGTGTTCAGTTCCCGTAAGGTATTGTTGCCAATCCTCAAGTGCACAAATAACTGCAAGTAGCTCCCGGTTGTAGATGTCGTAGTTCTGTTCCTCCAGGGAAAACATTTTTGAAAAGTATGCACAAGGATGAAGATCACCATTGTTGTCCTTTTGCATCAACACTCCTCCACAAGCCATAAGAGAGGCGTCCGTCATTACCTAGAAGGGTTTCTCAGTCTTTGGAAGTTGAAGTACCAGTTTGGTTAGGAATGCTTGCTGTAAGGTTTCAAAAGCTTTCTGACATTCTGGTGTCCAGTTCCAGGTTGTCGTTTTCTTGATTAAATCGTGGAGGGGGCAGCTGATCTCAGAAAAGTTTGGTATGAACTTTCTATAAAAGTTGCAGAACCTGATGAATGATCGGACTGCTTTAACCATAGTTGGTGGGGTCCACTTGTGGATGGCTTCCAGCTTGACCGGATCCAGAGTAATTTGTCCGGGTCGTACAATTAACCCAAGATATTCTACCTCGGTTATGTTGAACAAGCACTTGGAAAGCTTCAGGTAGAGTTTATGTTCTCTCATCCATTGTAAGACATGGATGGTCCTTTGATGGTGTTCCTCAGGGTCGTCATCAGTGTGTATGATGAGGTCATCCATGTAAATCTCCAACTACCCTTCAACAATCATATCCCCGAAGATGTCGTTCATCATTGCCTGAAACGTTGGAGGGGAATTGCTCATTCCAAAGAACATCACCAGTGGCTTGAATAATCCCAGTGGAGTGATGAAAGCTGCTTTCCAGGTGTCATTGGGTTCTATGAGCACATTGTTATACCCCCCATTGGACGTTGAACTTAGAAAAGAGGGTGGCATCTTTTAGTTTGTTGATGAGGTCCGGGATCAAGGGAAGGGGATAAGCATTCTTGATAGTATGCTTGTTGAGATATCTGTAATCTTGACAGGAGTGTAGTCCTCCATCTTTCTTTTGAACAAAGAAGAATGGTGAAGCTTGAGGAGATTTCGAGGGCTTGATCTTTCCTGATTTCAGGTGTTCAGCTATGAAATCCTTGCAGGCTTGGAGTTCCTTTGGGTTTAGCAGATAGGCTTTCGCCACCTTCGGCATGAACGAGTTGTCTAGTTCGATGGCATGATTGTAAGGGCGAGAGGGTAGTAACTCTCTTTCCATGGGTTCTCCGAATACATCCATGTAATCTTGATACTGGGGTGGTAATTTGACTTCGTCTTTCACCATATTTTGTGCTAACTCTGTGGAGATGGTGGTGTGTGCTATCATTTCTCATTGTTCTAGATAGTGGATCAGATATTGTTGATCTACAGGATCTCCTTTATCAGCTTTGGATTCTGGGATGGAGATCCTTCCTTCTGCTCAGTCTATTTTGGGGTTGACGGCTCATAGCCAAGTCATTCCTAGAATTGTTTTCTCATTTCCACAGTCTATCACCATGAACCTGGTTTTCTCCTTTCACTTTCCAGTTAGAAGGGAAAGAGTCACAGTCGATCATATAGTTCCATTTTTGTTCAGGGTTCCATCCACGTTATGTGCTAAGATTGGATGCCGCAATCGTTGGGTCTTCAGCCCATGTTGTAGTACCAGGAATTTGCTAATGAAGCATCCTGTTGCTCCACTATCGATAAGTGCTGTAGCTTCAATGGTTTTCTCATCGTCCTCAAGGTGAATGGGGATTTTGATTGCTCTAGAGTTGGGTCCAGATACAAATACAAGAGCGACAATTACTGGGGAGGGAAAAGGAGTCATTGACCTCGTTTTCCCTTTCAAAAACCCTCCAAAGTGGTTAACTTCCACACTTCCTCTTCATCGGCTGAGGTGCATACTTTGAGAATGTGGAGGAGTTCCTCTCTGGGGAGTTCCAATCCATCAAGGAATTTGGAAAGGTCATCTTCAATGACTTCCACTGCTTTGATTGCCTGAGGTTTGGGATGGGGTCCGGGTTTAGGAGATTTCCTTCCTCCTTCGGTGCGAGGGTGGTTGGAAGATCGACACCTGACCCTGTGGCATATGAAGCATTGGTTGTTCCTCATGTGAGTTGCTTGTTCTACCAGGGTCAGTCGGATGGCGTTGACATCCATCACATTAGGATCTCTGGTGGAGTGAGAAGATCCTCCTCCTGGAAGGGGAATATAGTTCCTCCTTTCTCTTAACTTCTGCAGCCTCAGGATGTTCTTGTTAAACACCTATGCTTTCTTGATCCAATCCCTCCATTTCGTCGGCTGAGGATTGATTGTTGCCATCATATTGGCCAACTTATAGTCCACTCCTCGTCAGAGGACATTTATGAGGACATCATCATGTCCAGCATCCATTTCAGCTCGGCCCATGGCCAGCTCGAAGCTCACGATGAAAGCGTCGAAGTCACCTCTCTTCTCCCTTGGAGTCAGGCCGCTTTCTTTATCGTCGTGGTACTGTGATTGTCACATGTTGTAGAGATTGTTCCTAGATCTCTCCTTTTCTCCAGTCGGTACAAACGAGCTGGAAAAGTCTTCCATGAACTGGTCCCACGTTACCCCAGTTCCAGCTTGCAATCCTTGCAGCTTCTTATAGTATGATTTGGCAAACACTGCCCCTCTGCCTTTACTTATCTTGTTAAGGCAGGTCAAAATCATCGCCTTGTCGTTGTTCCTATACGTCCCTTCATTGATGATGAAGTATGCTGACATGGCTAGCATCCATCGCTGAGCATCAGCGGTATCCCCTGAAAAGTCGGCGGGCAAGGCCGCTTTCAGCTCGGTGGTTCTGTCGTTATTTCCTGACATCTTGATGTTGTCTTCTTCTTCTTCTTTGACGGAAAGTACTCTGATCTGTGGGATAGGGGAAGGTTTGAAGGGAAGAGCGGGTCCTATGATCTCCTTGGTGGACTGTGTGCGAGGTGGGGGAGAGGTGCGTGAGGCGAGTGCGAATTCCTCTGTTTCTGTGGTTAGAACCAAGGAAGCGGGAGTCCTTGAGGTTCTTCTCTTCCTTCGGGAGGTAAGAAGGGGATTCAGGGGAGGTTGAGGTCTCCGAGAGCTAGAGGCTATCCTGGTGGAAGGTACAAGTGACGCCGCCTGGTAGGGATTTATAAAATCTGGTACCGATGGTTGGGGTGATGGAGAATGGGGGAGTTCTGGTGCGTCTACTGGGATAGCATCGTCAGAGTCATCCTCAGGTGGTCAGTACGACGTGGTGGGAGTGGGAGAGTCCTACTGTGAAGAGCAGGGACAAGAAGAGAGCTAGTTCTTTTGTTACGTATACGCAAAGTTCTGGAGCATATGCTTGAAGTAACCGTCGATGTCGAAGTCAAGAATCTCGCTATCTTGTAGAGGACTTGTGGAGAGACCAGAACTAGTGCGTAGATTGCGTAGAACTAGCTGGGGAATACATCATACAGTAGGTTATATAAATGCCCAGACAGAGCTGTACTCCCTGTGCCTAAATATGGTGATGTCTAAATATAGGCAATGGTACTATTGCCTATAACAGGGAGATATCTGGTTATGGTGGGTGGGAAAATGTGACCGCAGCAAGAGATGGGTCAAGGGGAGTGTAATGTCCGGTGTGATAGGAAGTGAGTCAGAAACAAGGTGACACTTACCCAGTTATGGAAGAACAGAAGACTGAGTAAGGGAGGTTATCAATCCCGTCGAAGGGACGTTCCTCAAGTACATACAATAAGTTGTCAGCATAGACAGAACAAGCGAAGAGGTGATCATAAAGGTTGTCGAACCATTGCTGCTCAAGGGCGAGTGCCTTGTTTGTAACACAAGGCTGCCAGTGTTACAAACAAAGCAACAACTATGGAGCGACATTGGTTTAATATGCTTTCTCATCATTCATTCACTTTTATTCCCTATGCTGACGACTTATTATATGTACTTGAGGGATGTCCCTTTGAAGAGATTGATAACCTCCCTTACCTGGTCTTCCATTCATCCATAACTGGGTAGGTGCAATTAAGTTTCTGACTTGTATACTATCACCATGGACGCTATACTCCCCTTGACCCATCTCTTGCTGTGGTCACGTGTTCCCATGACCCATAACCAGATATCTCCTCTTTATAGGCAATGGTACCTTTGCCCATACTTAGACAATGCCTTATTTAGACATAGGGGGTACAGCTCTGTTTGGATATTTATTGCGACCTCTTGTACTGTGTATTCTTCAGCTAGTTCTACACAATCTATGCATTAGTTCTGGTCTCTCTGTGAGTCCATCATCAGATAGTGAGATTTCCACCTTCAACTCTTTGATGATTCTCTTGACATACACTCAGGACTTCGCGTATATGTAACAAAAGAACTAGCTCTCTTCTAGTCCCTGTTTCTTATAGAAGAACTCACCCTCCCCCACCATGTCATACTGATCTCCTGTTGAGGATGACTCTGATGACACTATCCCAGTGGACATACCAGAACATCCCCCCTCCCCTTCACCTCAACCATCTGTAGTGGACTACATAAACCCCTACCAAGCGGCGTCACCAGTACCCTCTACTAGAATAGCCTCCAGCTTGTGAAGACCTCAACCACCCCCAAACCCTCTACTCACCTCTTGAAGGAAAAGAAGAACTTCTGGGACACCCACCCCACCTGTACTCACCACCAAAGCAAGTGTTCCTTATGAAACCAGTGTTCTAACTCTCAAAAACTGAAAAACCTTTTTGGGTCATGACGGACGCCTCTCTCACTGCCTGTGGCAGAGTACTCATGTAGAAGGATGACAATGGAGATCTCCACCCCTGTGCCTATTTTTCCAAAACATTTTCCTCCAAAGAACAAAACTATGACATCTACAACCAAGAACTTCTAGCAGTTATTCGAGCATTAGAGGACTGGCAACAATATCTGATAGGAACTGCACATCCAGTCACCATACTCACCGATCATAAGAACTTGGCTTACTTTAAACAACCTCATAAGCTGTCTCAACGCCAAGCACACTGGATGTTATTTCTACAGGACTTTGATCTAAAATTTCAACATACATCAGGAACCCAGATGGGACTTGCAGATGTCTTGTCGCGACAGGTGGAGGTGGACACTTCCCATGATAATCAGGATGTTATACTTATTCCCAAGGATCACTTCATTCACATCATCAATATCGCCCTCTAGGACAAAATAGCCCAATCCTCTCCCACCGACCCCTTGGTGCTTTCAGCATTGAAAGCACTCCATGACGAGTTTCCTCTATTCCCTCGCACTCTCTGTTCCAACTGGCATTATGACAATGACCTCCTTTATTTCAAAGGCTGACTCTATGTACTGGAGACCGCACAGCATGATTTAGTTCATTCAGTACACACTTCTCTTTCTGGTGCACATGCAGGGATTTTCTGCCTACAAAACCTCCTTCAATGGGATTATTGGTGGCCTGGATTAAGCATTTACATTCATCACTTTGTCATGGGCTGCACAGTCTGCCAGGCCAATAAGACGCTCACTCACCCCACTGTCCTGCCTTCCATTCCTCTTGTACATGCCACTCACCCCTTTCAGTTTATCTCCACTGACCTTATCACCACCTTACCCTCTTTCCATGGATATGATGCTGTCCTGGTCATGGTCGACCAAGGGCTTACTAAGGGGGTAAATTTCTCTCCTTGCCACTCCGACATCGACACACAAGGAGTAGCCCAACTCTTTTTCATGAATGCATTCCCTTGATTTGGTCTCCATGACAAATGCACCTCAAATAGAGGCCCACAATTCTCTTCTGCATTTGCTAGAGAACTAGCATGACTACTTGAATACGACGTCACACTATCTATGATATACCACCCTCAAATGGATGGAGAAACTGAGCATGTTAACCAGGAACTAGAAACCTATCTCCGCATCTTCTGCCAAGGAAACCCTACAATCTGGAAGGAACTCCTCCCTATGACAGAATTTGCACACAACTCTGCAGCACACTCTGTAACAAAACAATCTCCATTCTTATTAATAATGGGTTATGAATCCTGCACTTACCTGGCCTTAGGAAAAACCTTCCTCCCAGCACTGGAACAAAGACTAACCTTTTTGGACAAGGTCTGAACTGAAGCACAGCATGCCCATCAAATTGCACAGCAGGCAATGAGGGAATGGATTAGAACCAAATTCTGCCCCTGGAAACGAGGTGATAAAGTGTGGCTAGACAACAAGAATCTAAAACTGTACTATCCATCAAGAAAACTCGCTCCTAAATGAGAAGGACCATTTGAAATTGAACAAGTGATTACCCCTGTAGCCTATAAACTTTGCCTTTCCCCCACCTGACAAATTCATCCCATATTTCATGCCAACCTCCTATACCCTTACAAGGAAACTGATGAATTTGGCCCAAACTTTATCAATCCTCCACCTAACGTGATTGATGGACAAGAACAATATGAGATAGATCAAATTCTTTCCCATCAAGGTACCGAAACACAAAGGCAGTACTTGATCCGATGGAAGGGTTACTCATCTGCAGAAAATACCTGGGAACTGGAATGGAACTTGACAGATTCCCAAGTACTACTTTCAGAATATAAAGCTGTGCACCCCAAAGCTTTCCTCTCAACTGGATGACAAAGAACCTGATACAAGCTCACTGTACCCTAGCTACAAATATGTTCTCTCTTCCTGCTCCTGCTGTCACCCTTCTCACCTTATATTTCACTTTCATCTTCCTTCCTCTTTTCTTAGTCTCCCTTTGCCTTTGGGACACCCACCAATGCATACTCAGTCGGGGTAACAATATATGATACAGGATCACCCTTAAACCCTGCTGCATCCTACCCTCGCCCATCCCTGACCTATGGGAAGCAGATACTCCTATGGTCAACGGAACTCCTACCCCAACACAAGTAGAACCTGAGCCTGCTTGGTCTTGGAGTTTTACTATGTTCTTTCCAAATAAGGATGCTACAAACGGCAGTTGGGACAATCCCAAACTGTGGTGATCCTTTATTTGTGCCAATTTTCCCATTTGCCTCTTATCCTTCCCCTTTTTCTACTTTTTGCAGGCCAGCTGGAAGAGACCAACTAGAACTCCCCAAACATCTTTGGCCATCTTCGCTTCCATTTTCCCCTGACCCTTCTATTCCACTCATGGTCATTATTTTGACACCATGATTCCCTTAAACACTAAATTCTTTTGGTGCCTTGTACGCGAATTATATTCTCCTCCACCTGAACTCTCTATGGCCGTTCTGGCCTCTCCTTCCTCTAAGGAATTCCCAATTTTAAAAATCAGCAGACTTTCTCACTTCCAACTAACTCAACTCATCTTCAACCTATTAGAACATCCTCCAGTGGTCTATTGTCCGGAAAACACCCCTACTTGCCAAAGATCTACTTCTTTCCCTGTGTTTATGATCCTATATTCCTTCTTTACTTAAACCAGATCTATAACCATCACACAAATCACCTTTGACAGAGCCCAGGGAAACCTCTCCCCTGACACTAGAAATAACATCGGTCTCGCCCTTTCCTCCCTTACCGCCACTCAAGAAGCCCTTGCCAACTTCGCCTTGCTTGTTCATCTGGACAAAGCTATCACCAAACTCCCCTATCATCTTGTTAGGGATTTGCTGCACCTAAGGTTAGCCTCATTAACTCCAAGGGAATTGGACTGGTACCATGGATAGGGAGAATACACTGTGGATCTCGTGGACCCCTCCCACCTCGGAACAAATGGGACCCTATCTGATGCAACCTCCTCATTCTCTGAGGATATACAGCAGAGTACAGAGGAACATTCACAGGGAAATCCAGGTCGAGGAATACCCAGTGTCAACCTTGTCCCTTCTAGACCAGACACTGGCATGCCGATCCCTGACCAGAACACCCTCTCCAGAAACTCCCAGCTGATCCCCATACCTCCTCCCACTCTCCAATCACAATGAATATTCTCCAGAGGAACTGGCTCTCTTGTGCAATTGAGTAGACATACTCTATCGGATACTCATCTTTCAAGGAGAACTCCCTCGCCTTCCCCCAATCACACTTCACAAATTGGAGGGGTTGTCCTCTGCTACCAATGTGGGTCCAACTGTCACTATAGAGCATCGTGTGTCCATTACCAATACTCTTATTGCCACCTTCCCGCTCCTGGACATGCACAATATGCTTGCCCAGAACGTATCTACAGCACTTGTGGAGAACGAGGACATGGCAGACCTAACTGCCCATGGAACTTGGAGGAATCTCTTCTGGACAAGGATGATGTCCCCCCTGCCGACATCTGATTCTGAGTCAGTGTCTCAGACTTACTTCAGGGCTACTGTTACAAATAAAGCAACAACTATGCAGCAACATTGTTATAAACGAGACCACGATGATAGAGTGCCACTAGTTTGATATGCTTTCTCATCATTCTTTCACTTATGTTCCCTATGCTGATGACTTATTATATGTACTTGAGAGACATCCATTTGATAGGATCAATAACCTCCCTTATTCAGTCTTCCGTTCTCCTCTATAACTGGGTAGGTGTATATTGTGACTCATTTCCCCTTTCTCTATTACCACAGATGCTACACTCCCCTTGACCCATCTCTTGCTGCAGTCACGTGTTCCTATGACCCATAACCAGACATCTCCCTTTTCTGGGCAATAGTACTTTTGCCCATATTTAGACGACTCTTCATTTAGATATAGGAGGGTACAGCTCTGTCTGGGTATTTATAGTGACCCTTTGTACTATGTACTCTCCAGCTAGTTCTATGCAATCTATGCATTAGTTCTGGTCCCACCATGAGTCTGTCTTTGGATAGCGAGATCTCACTCTTCAACTCTTCGACAACTCTCAGCATACACTAGGACTTCACATATATATAATAGACATTGGTTCAATATGTTTTCTTATCATTCACATCCCTTTGAAGGGATTGATAACCTCCCTTACACAGTCTTCTGTTTATCTATAACTGGATAGGTGCAATTAAGTTTCTGACTTGTATGCTATCACCATGGACGCTATACTTCCCTTGACCCATCTCTTGCTGTGGTCACATGTTTCCATGACCCATAACCAGATATCTCCCCTTTATAGGCAATGGTACCTTTGCCCATACTTAGACAATGTCTTATTTAGACATAGGGGGTACAGCTCTGTTTGGATATTTATTGCGACCTCTTGTACTGTGTATTCTTCAGCTAGTTCTATGCAATCTATGCATTAGTTCTGGTCCCTCTGGGAGTCCATCATTGGATAGCAAGATTTCCACCTTCAACTCTTCAACGATTCTCTTGGCATACACTCAGGACTTTGCATATACATAACAGCCAGAGTGTTGCAGTACACTTGGGAAGGCTTGAGGAGATAATCCTCATCAAGCCTGAACAAGAATAGACAGTGTCACTGAAGGCTTGGTGAAGGCTCATTAGGCTCATTAGGCTCATTTAAGCTCAGTCTAATGAGTATAAACAAGTATTTCACTAATAATAGCCAAATGTGACACCCATATAACAAGGCATCTTGTAGGTCGAATTAGACTACATTGAGACCAATGTATCAGCCTCAAAAAACTCACAGTAGCAAGACAAGAGTCCTAAGATGATTCTAAGATACTTTGGATATCAGGTTGTCCAGGGGCTTAACCCATGGTATAGCCATACATTTAGGCTCATTGGGCTCATTTAGGCTTGTTTAGACTTGGTCTAGCCATAACTACACAACAAAGCCTAATCAACCAGCCTAAATGGTTGAACACCAATGTATAGACTTTAAGCTATCTAGCACAGCCAATAGCTGACTCATTTTGAGTCACCATGACTTGAGTAGTGTCATGAGGGCGGGCCCATATAGATAGGGGCATCCTGCAACAATCATGACTTAGTGTGACTCATTATGAGTCATACCACTCTGGGACTGAGTCATCATGACTCCAAGAGAGTCAGACTGACTCAGAGTGACTCACAGCCTAGATACATGACTAGATACAAGTCATCATGACTTGATCTGACTCAATGTAACTCATGTTTTGAGTTCCAACTCCACTTTATCTATAGTATATAAACAGCATGTAATGTACCCATTGCTGTAAAGAATTCATATCCAATTTCATTTCCTTCCTTACCTCACTGAGGTCACTACCCCACACAAACTCTATCTAATCACAACTACAGTACCTTTAACAAGGTACTAACACTACCAAGTCAAAACTCTGCTTGTACAGTAAGTTTCATACTATACACCATTTCTTCATTGTTGTGCTCCAAGTGAGAGTGGATTGTGGTGCTACAATCTACACACCCATTTCCTCCCACTCTCATTATGGATTATTTGATGGTCTCCTGGTGGTTAGGAGTGCCATCAACATTGTAGGCTGTGAGCAGTTGAGGGAGATGACAGATGGCAGAGCGTAGTTTGAAGATGAGAGACATGTTGATGAAATTGTTTGTGGTACTACAATTGATGAGAGCGATAGTGGCAATGGTTTGTGATCCCACTTGTAGGTGAATAGGGAGACGCATGGTTCATTCATTGAAAAGTCCTACAATTACAGTGGAGATATCTAGAGATGGAGAAGGAGATGTTGCTACTTCTTCCCTTAATGAAAACCTGAGAGAGACTCATCTTTGAGAGCCTCTTCAAAGCACAGCTTCAATATTTGAAGCACTTCACCTTTATCCTTTCCAGAGGTGCAAAGACTTTGTATGTAGATGTCGAGAGCAGAGAGTGGTGGAGTGGCTACTGCTGGGGTTGGGACGATGGGGGTTGTGGTGGTCTGTTGGATTCATTGTGAGTTTTGGAATGGGTTGTTAGACAGGGTGGATCTGGTGGTGGTGGAGAAGGTGCTGCACTGTTGTATGTTATGACCTTTCTTTCAGCAACAAAGACAAAGTCCTTTGCAGAAACAATAAGCTTGTTCTGCTGGGGTGAGCTTAGAGACATGGACTGCGTCAACATCCATGGTCTTGGGGTCTTGGGTAAGGGTGTGAGTGGTGAACAATGAGGGAGTACAATGTCCCTTGTGAAAAGTAGAGATGTGAGCTTTCTAGGCGTGGAAGGTCTTAGCCTTTTCAATCCAATTGTGGATGGTGGTGGGAATGATGGTCATAGAGAGGATCATAATAGTGAGTTGTTGGTCCAGTCTGAGGAAGAACTGGTCGATGAGCATTGTTTCATCAGTGATACCTGCTTTGGCAGCAAGATTCTGGAAGTCAGTGATATACTTCTGGAAACCGTCATCCTGCTTGCTGTCCTTCCCTTTGAAGGACTTCTGGATGAGCTTGGAGAGGTCGAGGTGAGCAGTGGCTTTCATATCAAAGGGGTAAAATGTGGACTCAAAGTTCTCAATGAAATTCTCAAAGGTCTTGTCAGCATTAGTGATAGTAGTGTTGGCCATGTGATCATACCACATCTTTGAAAAGGAGACTCCTCATCTCTTACTCATTTTGTTGAGGGTGGTCATGATCTTATTCTGATCAGTAGCATAGAGCATGGCATTGATAGTGAAGTAAGCCTTCATGGCTTTGATCCAGCGGGTGGCATCAGATGGTTCATCTGAAAAGTCAGTGGGGAGGACAGCTTTGAGTTCAGAGATGATAATGATGGGGGCTGGGACTTGGAGTAGTACTGGGACTGGGGGTGGTGCTGGGGCTGGTGCTGGGGCTAGGGCGAGGACTGATACTGGTGTTGGAGCAAGGACTGGGGCTGGAGGTGGTGCTGGTGCTAGGTGATAACAAGGGGAGCTAGGTGGTTTCTCAGTGTAGTGTTGCTGGGAAGGAGAAAACTCTGCAACGATGGTGCTGGGGAATCAAAGCTGGGGGAACAGTGACAAAATGATGAGACTGTAGAGCTGGGGTTTCCTTGTCTAAGGAGTCTAGAACAGTGATACGATAAGATGTTGTGATTAGGTAGGTCCTGCTCTATGACAGGAGGGATGGTAGTTATTCTCATTCTTTTGTTATGTGGGTGCATACCTCAAGTAGGCTAGGACTGACCAAAGAGCAGGACGCTCACAAAGAGGTGCAACTCAGCCCTAAGAAAAGCTATACATTCCTAAGTTGGAATGGACTAAGACCATGATTGGAGAGGATTGGACTAAGGAGGACTCAAGAATATACTGTATTGCATAGAATGAGAATGGGGAATACATGTGTGGTACTACAGTTTAAATAGGGAGGTGAAGAATACTGTAGAACCTGATGGAAATCAAACAAGTAAGTAAGCAACAATGACTAGTGTCACTATAGAACAAGAAAGGAATAATGGAGGAGACTAAAGAAGATGAATATAGATTTGAGGGTTATCTACGATGAGTAGGAAGTGGTCGTGAGAATGGAAAAACCAATTGAAGATAGGGGAGCCATAGGGACAAAGTAGAGATAAGATGAATACATGGAGAAACAGGGAAGAAATTGTAACACCAACTCCTAACCAGGATACTCTCCCTGGAAATGCCTACCCCATCCCAGTACCTCCTCCCACTCCCTGAGCAAATAGAATACTCCCCCAAGGAACTAGACCTCTTGTGCAACTGGGTAGACATGCTCTATCAAATACTTGTCTTTCAAGGAGAACTCCCTCGCCTTCCCCCAATAACCCTTCATGAACTGGAGGGATCATCCTCTGCTACCAATGTAGGTCCAACTGTCACTATTGAGCATTGTGTATCCATTACCAATGTCCTTGGTTGACCATGACCAGAACAGCATCATACCCATGAGAAGAAGGCAAAGCAGTAATAAGGTCAGTGGAAACAAATTGAAAAGGGTGGGTGGCGTTTGCAAGGGGGACAGAGGGTGGGACGGTGGGATGAGTGAGTATTTTGTTTGCTTGGCAGACAGCACAGCCAGCAAAAAACTGTTGAACATATGTGCTCAACCCGGGCTACCAGTAGTCCCGTTGAAGGAGGTGTTGCAGATGAAAGATGCCTGCATGCACTCCAGCAAGAGAGGCATGTATAGAATGAACCAATTTATGTCATGCATTCCCAGGTATGTAGAGTTGGTTTTTGAAATAAAGGAGGCCGTTATCATAATGCCAGTCAGAGCAGAGAGTGCAGGGAAACAGTGGGGATTCGTTGTGGAGTGCTTTCAATGCCAAGAGCACCAAAGGGTTGGAGGGAGATGATTGTGTTATTTTATCCTGGAGAGCAGTATCAATAATGTGGACGAAGTGTTCCTCAGGAATAAGTACAACATCCTGATTATCAGAGGAGGTGTCCACCTCTGCTTTTTGTGATAGGGTGTCTGTGGGCCCCATCTGGGTTCCTGACATATGTATGCTGGAATTTAAGATCAAAATCCCACAGGAACAACATCCAATGTGCTTGGTGTCAAGATAACTTATGGGATTGTTTGAAGTATGCCAGGTTCTTGTGATCAGTGAGTATGGTGACTGGATGCGCAGTCCCCATCAGATATTGTCACCAGTCTTCCAATGCTCAAATGACAGCTAGAAGTTCTCAGTCATAGA
>JBBPLU010000473.1:0-17443 GCA_038089935.1 Boletellus emodensis | reverse complement strand
GTTTACATATGAAGCTCAGAAACTCAGTACACAATTTCAAGGTCTTCATAAGTATAGGGGGGATGATAAGATGGGTTTACTTGGTATTGAGTCATTTAAATGTCAACTCTGAAGAACTGATAGAAATATTGTATAGGGTTTTCAAGATAAACTAAAGAAAGTGCTAAACAATACTATTACCACATCAAGAGATAGCCTATAATACATAATATGCTAAGTAGATGAGCAAATACAAGAGACAAATAGCAGTGTGTAAGTATTTTATAATGACCACAGTCTGGCATGAATGACCATGACTGATAGACATGTGAGATTCCATAGAAAGACTCCACATTGTTACATGTGCTTGGTCAATGACTTTAGAATCCAACAAGGTTATATATCTGGATTTTCAAAATTCTGAGCTGCATATTATAAATTTCAAAAAGTAATTCAATGTAAAATATCATAAACTCATTTATGTACAGGGCCAACAACTTATTTATTTTTTATGGTAATCACAATGTCTATTATAAGATTAACAACTTTTATGATCATGTATGCTAGTTATTATTGTCACACTTTTATTAGAGCTGATAAAAGATAATATTATGAGAGCACTACTATTGTCATTTATAATATTAAATTAAAGTGTGGCAGTAGTGGGTGGCCTCTCTTCAAATTTAATATTATAAGTGATAATAGCAGCACTCTCATAATATGTGACAATAACCAGTATATATGACCACAAAAGTTAATCTTACAATAAACATTTTGATTACCATCAAAATAAATGTGTTTTTGGCCATATAAGTGAATTTATGATATTTTATGTTGAATTACATTTTGAAATATATAATATGCAACTCAAATTTTTGGAACTCTGGTGTTACATGGTATCTGCTGGGTCTACCACACTGATCTGGCATGTCTGCTGGCATCTGCTACCATCTGCCCCTGTCTGATTTACACAACTGAAGCCAGGGCCTTGCAAATGTCTGTTGCAGCCCAACACAGGGTGCTAAGACCACACAGATAAAATTCAATGTACTTTTTACATCGCACAGGCGAATGCCGGATATCAGGACGAAGGGGCCCACAGCAAAGTCTAGCGATGCGACGGGAGCCATTGCATTCCGCGATCACAGGCACGCGCCGAATACTACCCATGGCCTTCCCTCTACGCCGTCTGAGAGCCCCACTTCCAGCCGCTGCCAATCTTGCGTGCATGCTTGGTGCCTTCCCTCAACTCCCACTCTCGCCCAGCACCTCCAGCACTGCCTCTGCAACCATCATCACCCAGCCTCTTGCATGGCTCCACCGCACTCTTTGCAGCGTCGGATGGCTCGGTGAGTGCGTCAGGACGACGCTCGATATCACCCGGCGTGTCCCGAGCTCTTCTAGTACGGCCTCTTGGTCCTCGTCGCGCAGTCCGCTCGTGTTCATTGTGGTTGGGATGCCCTGGTCGTCGATGAGCTTGATCCTGTGTGTTGGTAGTGGTCGAGCCTCGCCCGTCGTGCTCGGTTCATTGCTCCGCGTGACACTGTCGTATCCTTACAGAGATCTGCGGGCGGCGAGATGGCGTGATCGACCTCGGTGTTGCCACTCATGTCTTGGGCTGTCCTGCATGGTGCGCCTCTCGTACCGTGCACTGTCGTTCGCAGCCTCCGTGACAAAGCCTCCTGCACAGGCACCTTGCCCACTCGCGTCCTCGGCCATCTCTGCGCCATCTGCTGCTTTCTCAACTCGTCCGACTGCGGTACTGCCTGCCCTACCCTCAGGCGGCTCGTTTGGTGGGTTGTGCGACGTACCATCTGGCCTTGGTGGGTTGGCACACTCTGCGTCGTGTTCATGAAGTCAGTAGCCGCTTCGTAAGCCTGCAGACTCGCCATTCTGGACTCTCGGGGGTTCAACCGTGGCGGCGCAGGCCTTCTCGCCGGCCTTCTCGCCTCTCCAACCTATCGATTCGACACGACTCGGTCTCCGCTGTGCGAGCCGTCTCGGTCGAATGAGAAAACGGAGTTGATCTCGTTCACGTTGCTATCCGAAGAGGCTGGGTAGCAGTCATAGTCATAGTCGTGATAAGGATTTCTATTTTGACGATGGGATGGAGCGCTCGTAATTGCAGGTGTCTGGGACTAGACCTGGGTGTGCGAACACGAAAAGGCGGGCGTCACGATAGGTTCGATTGCGCTCCCGTGCCAGTTCCAGCTCTCTTTTCGGTCTCCATGTACGTGGGTGGGCGAGGAACGGTGATGACTCGGTGTGTTTGCAGAAGGCGTGGGGACAGTGAGAGTGTGGGGGGTTGAGGGTTAGGACCAGGGGAAGGAGGCATTCAAGGGCGCCATGTCGAGGGCGTGGAGAGAGCACCGGAATGGGGTGGGTAGGTCTCAAACCAAGCGTAGGGCGCAACCGCGTGAGTACGAGGGGGGCACAAGTGACCACGGGTGGGCGGTCAAACAGGAACAGATGCGCCGTGTAGCGCGCGCGTTATGCTGCTGCCGTCGCCACTGCTCGTCCCTGATACCTTCTGGCGCCTTCACCATCGCTCGGGGTCTCTTGCCTCGGCTCACTCGCCCCAGTGACGTCATGGCCTGAGACTCGACTTTGCGCTCGTGCTTCGATGTACTCGTGGCTGACGTGTTCAGGACGTCCTGTGTACCTATGGGCATGGCATTGTACGGACGTTTCGCTTCCCGGGTCGTCTGGGTCATCTGGGCTTCCTCAGGTGAGTTCCCTGATCCCTCACTCTGACTGTTTGTAACGTCGTTCTGACTTGATCGTCCGGTTCCTGGGAACCTCGTCGCTCTTAAACGTAGCTGTGGTCTCGTCCGCAGAGGTCTCCGCGGCGCTCGCCAACTCTTTGACGCGCTCGACTTTCTCGTTCATGGTCGCTGCCTGGACTTCTGCGTCGCTGGTATTTGCTGCCCCATGGTGGCATTCTCCCACCTCTCAAATGGGTGGGGAGCGAGCGCGTCGGGCGCGTATAACAGGTGGCGAACGAGGGCGGCGGGTGAGCAAATGGATGGGACGCGAACGATAGAATAGGCTTTGGCTTTTTAATAAACGGTGAATTTTTTTTAGTGAACGAACGGGTGGGTGGGTAAAGGAGCTGGGAAGTGGTTGTTTGGTTCCTTTGATTTGAGCGCCTCGAGAAGGGAAGACATGATTGGTGAGGGCTGAGGGCGGTATACCCATGCGAGCCTGAGTGTGAGGGAGTGGAAGTGGGCCAAGCGCACGTGACACGCTCGCTCTCGTCCGCCATGGATGATGAGCAGGCGTTTATCCAGGAACTATCCGAGGCCCATCCAGGCTACCTGTCGCTCATCCTCCACCTCACCACTCTGGCGTCCACTCACCTGCCCCCATTTATATACCTCACGGACGTGAATGACTCACGCCTAACGACACCGCTAATTGACGATATATTTCTTGGCGCCTCTGCCATCCCAGCTGCCCCGCCCACTCTCTACGCGCACGTCCACGCTGTAGCGTGTCTTACTCCGCGCGTGTTCTACGACACTGTCCTGAACGCACTCGCGGCATGGAGACCCTCGTGGAAGAACGGATCTCAAGTATGGCCTGGCGACGACTCACAAAGCTACAACAGCAGCATCGACAATTTTCTACATGGACTACAGCGACTACACCTCGAGCGTACAGGCGATTCCTCTGGAAGAAAGGGTGAGGCGACCACTTCCACACGCAAGCAAGAACCCTCGATGGTCATCCTGATCGAGAGAGCTGAGAGGCTCCTTGTGAATCTCCCGGAGTTGGTCGTCCCTCTGTCTCGCCTGGCTGAACTGGTGAGTCGAATCATAGTCTCTTGTCCAGGCCGAGCGTTCGTGGCGGAAAGTGTATTGACCAAAGTGGCCTTGATATAGTCGCGAACCAATGTTTCGGTTATTTTCTTGTCGCCTGTCTCTTGGGAGGACGTCCGGCCTGCTTTCGGCGCATCCCCCGATCCGTATTACATCGACATCGAGCCGTTGACTAAACGAGGTAGGTAAGTCCGTCCCAGTGTATTTTTCGTTCAGCGAATCACTGTTACAGATATTCTCCGAAGGCTCGTGTGCGCGTTCCGCAAAACGTCTGTATCTCAATCGTCGTTTGATGCACCGCACGCGAGCTATCACCCAGCGTTACAACCTCTCTACGAACAATACGTGGATACGCTTTACGACACCATTTCAATATACACCCAGGAGCCTATTGAGCTGCAGTATGTTGCCGCCGCTCGGTGGCCGGGCTTTGTGAAGCCAGTCATCAGCCAGCATGATGAACTCATTCGGCAAGCCGAAGAACAAGGGTCGGATCCACCCGAGCTCGAGCCTCCGAGCACGGACGGCCGCCTGCGTTTGTTCAAATTTTTCTTGCCGACGTTCGCAGCAGCCCTAGACGCGCTCTATCCACGCCTCGACAACGCCACGGACTGGGCTGCACACAATGACTACGATGAGAGTCCAACCTCGGCTACATCGAACCGTCCCCCGAACAGGGAGAAGCCGACGTCCAGCTCCAGGGCAGACCATCTTCCACGCATGTACAAATTTATCCTGGTTGCTGCGTTCTTGGCGTCGACCAATCCGGCGAAAAGCGATTTACGAATGTTTGGTCGAGGGCCAGAGGAACGGAAAAAGAGGCGACGGAAGTCAGCTTCTCCGAAGAAAAGTGGGGGTGCACAAACGGTCGTTAAGGTACCGGCGCCCGAAGTGGTGATTTCCTTGTACCCGTTTCTAACCATCTTATTAGGCTTCTCAACGCCTGCTTGGCCCCTCGACGTTTCCGTTGGACAGGCTGCTCGCCATTTTGGGGGCTTTGTTGGAAGAAAACGATTACGAGACGCGCCTGCATGACCCTCGATTTGAACTGCCGGGGGAATACACGGACATGGAGGTTGGGCGTATCCACGTCTATGCCGCTGTACGACAGAGTCTAATCGTTCAGGTCACGCACAACTGACAAATTGACGTTGCAGATCGCGGAACTGACATTGATGCGAGCATTGCATCGAACGAGCGCGGTAGACAAGCAGGATGGACCGCCGACGTTGAAATGCGGGATATCGTATGAGGTTGCGTTGGCGCTCGCACGGGACATCGACATCCCGCTGAACGAGTGGATGTGGGATCCAACCTGAGCGTGGGGGCGGGCCGTGAGTGCCACGGCTGGAACTTTTACGATTCATTGGGTGTAGTACTAATTTGGGTCCGAGGGCGGCCCAGCGCGTGGAGTTGTGAACGAGTTTGATGACCCTGATGATCATTGTCCCTAGGGCCCCGTCCCGCCTCGCGCATTATAGGAAGCCAGTGAGCCATTTACACCCGCCAACACGATGTCTGAGGCGTTGGCACAGAAAGCGATCGAGAAGTCGACCTGGGAGGGGTGGGCGTTCACACTCTGTCCACCGAGAGTATGGCCCGGTTTACGTCGTTAGCTTGACATAGTTGTCGTTTGGAGCAAAAATGGCATTTTCTGTGCACTTTGCACCACTACCTTTGTCGTCGAAATGGGCGTTACGCTCGGGCTAGAAGATAGACGAGCGACGTACATGTCTGACCCTGACCGCCACAGCCGTCGTAGTATCTGCAAAGGGCCCATCAACACATGGAAAACTCTACTGTCTGATCACGTTTCGACGTTGTATTTATGACTATTCCGATCACAACGTCAGTCAGCGAACTTGAGCCAGACAGAGAACAAGACGGCGAGATATGGCACTTACGGTGGTATCAAGGAGAGGTCTGCGCTAGAGCCAGACCTGGCGATATTCGGCTTCGAGTTGATGAGCGTCATCTCCACAAGCACACACATTTCATCGTTGAGAAGGCATGAACCTAGGCAACAGCACAAGCTCGTTCTTGAGAAGAGCGTTCTCGCCTCGCTTGGGACAAGTGAAAGGACATAGCCGTCTGAAGATAGCTGCACGAATTTGAAAGAAAGAAAAGGATAATAATATTCTCAACCACACCGCTCAGACGATCCCCAGCACGTCGACTTGCCTAATTCCAGGGATGGGACCGTCGGACGGGTACGACTCTGCGCCATCGAGGACGTCCTGACCGTCGAGGATAAGCTTGGGCTGTAGATAGAATGAGAAGTATTTCACAATGTGACAAACGTGGTAGACGTCATCTAATCGTCCCATCGCCGTTTGTCAGACATCCTGCTATGCAGCGTCGAGGAGCTCGAGGACTCGCCTGGGGAACGACGTCAAAGAACGATGGCAAGCCACGAGCTGAGACGCAGGCGGGGACTAGGCGGGTAGAGAACAAGAAGGATGGGTGATGCATCCTGGCATGGCGAGGCCATTATGTGTCGGTGGCAGTGCACGGATCTACAGTGACAGTCGCGTACCGGAGTTTGACAATTGGAACAGAGCTTCAAAAGTAAATAATCCTCAGATACCCCTGCCATGTCCATGGTACGTTGGAATGTCTGGGGTATTTCCTCGAAGCTCTATGAGAGGCGAAGTTAGCAGTCCAGTGACACTGCTTTTAATAAAGAGCAGGGCAGTGAGTTTGCCCCACTGAGGGGCACGTCAGTTCAGTCGGAGTATGAAAATCCCCCAAGTCGACTTCGGCAATCTCTCTGCGCGTGATTTTTGCATTCGTCTTCCGCTCGATGGTTACTTATAACGACCTCGTCTAGGCCAGTGTCTTTCCCCCCAGCTTTGCGAACACGCGTTTGGTGCGCCAGGGCACATGATACTATGTGCAGAGGGGACAGACTCCAACAGCGATAGTACGTCCTACATCGAGAACAAAGATCGCAAGGGTCACCCGAGGCAAATTGCGACAGAAAATGGGAGAAAGATTAATCCTCCAGTGCCTCGATCGTATGGATACCATCATCGATCGCGTCGGCCAACACTATGTATTCCCGAACCCCCCAAGCGATAGTGAAGCCGTCTGACGCGATCCGCCTGCATCCCGTCCGTGATTCCCGCTTGAACAAGAACGCCACAAAAGGCCGCCTCAGTTAGGCCACCATCCGGCGTGCGCGTTCTGTCTGGTCTATTCGCGCGACAACTCCTGGTCAAGCAGCGAACGGCAAATATCGTCAACCGCTGAGGTATGTGGCCTCGTACTCTCTCGTTACATTCACACTTACATGCTCTCTCTAGTTTATTCCTTCATCAATGTCATTTGGGTTCGTCATCACAAATGGCCTCGTTCTGCCTTCTGCGCTGAGCCAAGTCGCCTCTGGGATCGAGAGGACACGAATCTGGGAATGTTCAACTCAGCATTTTTGCGCGGAATTTTTTCCAGTGAAAACATCGCGAATTTATGACGTAGAATAGGGTGGGCAACCGAGTGCGGGGCCACGAGACTTTCTGTCTCACTCGTTGTCCACCTTCAGGACCTTCTCATCGGCTGTGCCTAACTTTCGATACGAGGGCCGTAAACTGCCCACGTTTGGAACTGTTTCGCGCGCGATGATACATATGGATTAGAGTTAGACCCGTATCTACTCCCCGAAGTGTGCATTGCTGCGCCCGAAGGTTCAGTAATTGACTTGAAGATAGCAGACTGTTTCGCTGCTCATTCACAGAGTCGCCGCCGTGAGTGGGGTGGATGGAGTCCATGGAATCCTGGACAAACTTTCACACGTTGCGCTTCCCAAAGCGTCTATCATATCATCCACCCGACATGCTCACCACACGCCTGACCATTGGCAGTGCCATGAAGAGATGGAAGACGGATCGAACTGCGAGGAAAAGGACATCGTGCCACACAACATGCTTGAATGTAGACCAGAGCTCCTGAATAGCATCTACTGGGAGATTACATGCATTTGAGAAGAAGGATTGGAAGCATGGACGGTGGTGAGACTACGCTGTGACCAGAGGACTGTACGAGAAGAATGTCGTCCTTGAGGATTGGGATGGTGGCAAGAAAAAAGAGAAGGCGATCGAGAGGAATGGTGGACAGGGCAGGGTTGGCTGCGATCATAGTGGCGAGCTTGCCCAGATCCATGCCGGCGGAGGGTGGGAGTGGGAGGCTGTGCGGAGGGCGGGAGACTTTGGCACGTTTGCACGGTTTAATCGCCGCGTGAACTTGACTGCCATGCCGCTGTGCCGTTCACGTGCATTGGACCAGTGTGGGCGTGGGAATAACAACTTGAAGGCGTGGTATCTACGCTCAGCCAAGTCACAAGACGAGCGAAGATTTTAGTCTATACGTGGGAAGAGGGCGGGCTCCGCTCTCTTCCCATCTCTCGTTGCTACACTCTGTCGGTAATGTTAGTCCTCGATACATTCGTTCTGTTCGCGTTCCTTCCACACTTTCCCTCAATCCTGCTTCCATGAATCCGCATAATGCAATCTCACCTGACTTCACTACCGACCGATGCGCCCGCGCTCAACGGCACCTCATCAACAATTTGGCCATCTCCCATGAAGATGCAGCCTAACGCCTCCTTGCTTTCTGGCATGTCCAGAATCAACTGGATAGACAAGACCGGGATGATCAACAGTGCATCCAGGCAGACCATGAAGAGCAAGCCCACGAAGACCAACACGTCCAACAAGAGGAAGAGCAGCAAGCTAAAGAGGAAGCTCGCCAGGTGGACCAGAAAAAGAACAGTGCCAAGTTCTTGCCGTTCGTGGACGTCCCGCCATCGTTCACTATCCCCATCACCCCTTCCCCACTCGCTTTGCGCAAATTTCGCAAAGGAGAGTGCGTGCCTCTGTACTTCTGGTCGCACAAGGGTCTAGCAGATGCCCAATCCGCATTGCACTGATATTGTATGATGTTACGTGGGCGCGTGTGCACGGGATGTCGATGTCCCGCTTAACGACTTGATGCAGGATCTAGCCTGAGTGTGGTGGCGGGCCGTGAGTGCCGGCTGGAACGTTTATGATTCATGGGCGGTCCAGCGCGTGGA
Source organism: Boletellus emodensis (assembly GCA_038089935.1). Taxonomy (NCBI): domain Eukaryota; kingdom Fungi; phylum Basidiomycota; class Agaricomycetes; order Boletales; family Boletaceae; genus Boletellus; species Boletellus emodensis. The sequence goes on along the minus strand of JBBPLU010000473.1, from coordinate 8,575 downwards.
GTTTGATGAGCCCCCTTGCGCATGATAGGCACCCAGTGAGCCATTTAATTGACCATGAGAATCCATCAGTGGTGATCCTGCTCGTGGCGATGTCAGCCTGTCTGGTGCTCGTGTGTCGGATGGCAACCTGTTCCGCTGCACGCTGCACTGCACTGATCCGGTAAACTGCGGCAGCCGTGAATCATATGTGTGTATTATGTAATCATGGGAGTCGCTCCTGCTCTTGGAGGCAAAACCGAACGGTTTCGACGTCCTCCAACTTACACTCGCTAGGCCTTGCTGGCGAGGACACGCGTCGTTCACGCATATCCGCGTTTCATGTTGCAGAGAGACCAACCACTATGCGAGCAGCTGCCCTGACAACACTGCAACGATGCAATGCGTTAGTCATGGCTCCGGTGAACGATTTCCATAATTACGCGACAGCCAGGAACTTCCCAGATCTCCTCCTCCAGGTACCCAAGCTGGCGTCAGTCTCACACCACTCCTCTTGTCCTCAGTCCTCGATGCCCTGCGAACACATCTCCCCGCTGCAAGACTATCCGTTGCGGCGACTCAGCTCCCCTTCCCTCCGATATTCTGCTGACGTCCGACCGACAGGGAGTCATGGTAAAGATTCAGAGTCAGGCAGCCATAGTATGTGTTTTCGGAGAGTCCTAACGCTCAGTCGTTCATCCCATGCAATTCAACCCAGGACCAGAAATCTTCGTGAGTACCCCGTCATTGTCCAGTCAGCGAAATCGAACGCCATTTGTAGGAGTACACCTCAAATTTTGACGACCCCAACCTTGACCCCGACCAATCCTCAAGCTGCGAGTTTCTTGACGACTCGCCGTACCCCGAGGTTCGCTCTGCGGTTGCCAACACCGACGATCCATCGATACCTGTCATGACGCTCCGGACGTGGGTGCTCGGTCTCGCATGGTCGATCATCATCTCTGGCGTCAACCAATTCCTCTTCTTCCGTTATCCCTCTGTGCCCATCTCCAACATCGTCGCACCGCTCATCTCGTATCCTCTTGGCACCCTCTGGGCATCCTACGTACCTCGGAAACGAATATTCGGCATTGCATTGAATCCGGGTCCGTTCTCCATCAAGGAGCACGTGCTGATATCGGTCGGTGACCTGCTCTCGACCATCTCCTTCCGATGGACTGCGTTGTTTACATTTCTTGTAGATCATGACCACCGTTGGAGCCAAGTCGGCTTACGCAGTGAGTCCATCCACGTGCGACAATGCTCCTTGTACCCTCATTTGTTCCAAATATAGACCGGCGTCATCGCTGCCCAGAGGGTGTATTACGACCAACGCAACAGTTTCGCCTGTCTGTCGTCTCGCTCTCTGGACATGTCTTTTGGCTGATGCATCGCGTATTCTTTCGCCCATTTTCTTTTCGTTCGCACACAGACCAATGGTTCCTGGTCATTTCCACGCAGCTAATCGGATTTTCCGCCGGTGGGATCGCTCGTCGGTTTCTCGTAACCCCGCCAAGCATGATATGGCCGACCACACTCGTGACCTGTGCATTGTTCAACACCCTTCACTCACAACAGTATGCGGGCAGTGGCCAGCTGGGCGGGGTGTCCCGAGAGCGGTTTTTCCTGTACGCTTTCGCGGCATCGTATCTATGGTGTGAGTCTCTCGTTTCCCTTCTGCACTTGCTATCGGTGAGTGGGCGACACTGAGTCAGCCTTGTATAGATTTTTTCCCTGGGTATCTGTGTGCGTCGTCAGCCCGGTGTGATCGGGTTGTTGTCCTCAACGGACATCGCCTAACCCTCTTTGGTTAGTCCAGGGCCTGTCGTACTTCTCGTGGGTTACTTGGATATGGCCTGAAGACGCCGGTGAGTCCGAGCGGTTTGGCCAATCAGTTGATCGTGTGACTCAAATCGGTTGCGAAAGCCGTTGCGCAACTATTTGGGTATGTGGCGTTCCCGTTTTTCTCTCTTCTGCGTCGGTTGACAACTAAACGATGGCAAGTTACATTCATGGAATGGTGAGTGTGATCACGAGTAGACCTAGTTGAAGTGGGTATGAAATAAAGACACAGGGTATGTCTGTGCTGACTTTTGATTGGAGCCAAATTGCGTACGTGTTTTTCTATGGAACTTTGGTTTGATAGTGGATTGATGATACTTAATACCTAGGTACATCGGCTCGCCGCTTGCCACGCCATGTATGGCTACTTTTTCGTTTATTGATGTTCAGACTGTTACTTACGCGTGCGGTCAGGGTGGGCAGAGGTCAACATCCTCGTTGGATTCGTGGTGTTCTACTGTGGGTCCCAGGAAGCTGCGACTCAATTACCCATCGTTACTGACTTATTGTATAGGGATCTTAACGCCCATACTTTACGTCCGTAACCCTTTTTGATCATGCCCTGAACTCGGCTTACTTGTTGCCAGTTCACCAACACTTGGATGTCGCTGTACATGCCGTGAGAATAACTGGTGTCCATGAAAACGTATCTGCATGCTCATATTTCAAGGTAGCATTCAGTCGCGACAGGTTTATGACAACAAGATGCAGCCCTACAATGTCTCGCGAATACTGACGCCGGACGTCACGCTCGACATGGGTGCATTTATGTCGTATAGTCCATTGTACATGTCGTACGTGCCCCTGTTCTTCGCCATATTGGAGGTCCTTCACTACAAAATGTGTAGAACGACTTTTGCCGTCGCGTATGGGTATGCTTGCCATCCTGCTTGTTTGATCCAGCTGACCTGGGCAATTAGGTTGTCGTTTGCTACGATCACAGGTAATATTTTTCGTTTCGTGCAGGAGGGGGACGAAATATAAAAGGTTAATATTATAGCCACTCTCGTCCACACTTTTCTGCACTTCCGGAAGCAGATTGTTCAGCAAAGTAGGCGAACCTTGGGAGAAGAACCCGACATCCATGCTCGCCTCATGAGCGTATACCCTCCAGGTAATATCACCACGTTACGAACAACCTCGTACTCACTGTTCCTCTCGATAGTTCCAGACTGGTGGTATCTCGTACTCTTCGCTATCATGTTCACGTTGGGCGTTGTCGGCATCGAATTATGGCATACGCAAATGCCAGTTTGGGCTTTTGTGATTTCCTTGTTGCTAGGTGAATCCCCATTCATGCTATGATGGGCGTTCGTCGGTAACACGCCCTCCTTTGCGAAGCATTCACCTATGTCATTCCGTGCGGTATGATTCAAGCGATCACGAATCAACAAGTCGGACTAAAGTAGGCTGTCCTGGGTCGCTCTCCGATCCATTCCTCACCTCCCTTCCAGTGTCATCTCCGAGCTCATTATTGGGTATGTGCTTCTTTTCCGTTGCAAGGTCGGGGGGAACTAAGCTGGAACAAGCTACATGTTGCCTGGTCGTCCTATCGCCACGATGCTCTTCAAAACGTATGGGTTCATAGTGAGCGAATGGCACCTTTTTTTAAAAAAAAATCCGTACGCACTAATTCCGCCTCCAGACGATGACAAGAGCTCTGGCGTTTGCAGAGGACTTCAAACTTGGGCATTATATGAAGATTCCCCCACGGACACTGTTTTGGTGTCAGGTTGGCTCATACGACGTTGCCTTGGTTCGTCAACGGTACTTAAAACCTGTGCAGATCGTGTGTACTGTTACTGGTGGGACCACCCAGCTTCTTGTACAGTCTTGGATGTTTGACCACATTCCGTGCGTCAACGCATACACCTCTGCATACACGGACTAACCTGTTTTGGCAGGAACATTTGCTCCACGACGCAAAAGGACGGGTGAGTGATGGTCTCTCTTAGTTTCTTTAATGGTCCTGCTAAATGTTGACAGCTTTACATGCCCGAGCACCCAGGTGTTCGCCACGGCGTCTATCATCTGGGGTATGTGTCGAAACAATATGGATGACTGGGATATGACTCATCAAAGGATCACATCAGGCGTCGTTGGACCCAAACTTCTGTTTTCCACTGGTCGTTTGTACAGGTGTGCATATCATGTTCTTTCGTCACCTGTCTCGGTGGATCTGATCGTTGTTATTCATTAGCTGTAAGCCGTCGTTCGCGCATTCATATTTGACCAGTCACGACTTAGGACCGCCAGCGCTCTTGTATTTCTTTGTTATCGGGGCTGTTGCACCAATCGTTCCTTGGCTATTGATGAAAAGATGGCCGAAAAGCTTTCTGCGCTATATCCAGTTGGTGACGTCTATTTTATCAACAGTAGTCGGATGCTAAACGCCGCTGGGTAGCTTGTAAGACTCCCTCATGAACGGAACGTTCTCGATTTGCTCGTCATCTAACCCTTATCCTCTTGTTAAGCCCCGTCATATTTAGCGGAACGCATCTCATTCCGCCAGCGACCGCCTTGAACTTTATTCCTTGGGCGTACGTCGTGTCGCAATCCTCATCAGTATGCATGTGACCCATCATTCTCCTAAAATATGTACAGCTTCGTTGGGTTATTTTTTCAGTTCTTCATTCGAAGGTATGTAGGGCGACCTCCCCCCCTTTTTTTCCTTCCTGTTGACGTGCGTATTGACAGACGATACTTTGCTTGGTGGGCAAAGTATAACTGTAAGTGACTCGGTTTTCGCCTTTTTATGTTCGCATTTTTGGCTCATGGCGATGCATTCGTATAGACGTACTTTCGGCTGCGCTCGATGCCGGTCTTGCTTTGTCCGTTGTCACGATATTTTTCGCGTACGTCACTTTTTTTTTGCTTGTCGATGCGAGGGTCGTTCAAACTCGCAACGTCGAACAGTCTGCAGTATCCGCATGGTGGTACGGTGCGTCCTTTTCTTCAAACATGGCTTGTTGTCCTTTTCCTGCTAGGGCCTTTGTACTGAAACAAACGTGTGGTGCGTTCGCTCGCCATGTTCCTTGTTCTGTAGATCGGATCGACCACGTTGCAAAGGTGGTGGGGCAATCGAGTACGTGTGTTGCTTTTGTTTCTAGATCACCCCCCTTGCACACCCTGCTTCCTTTCGTTCGCTTGGGTCTGAGATGTGAGAATGACGATGGATATTTCTTTGTTTTCTTTGTAGGTGTTTTTGACTGGGTATGACGGGCGGGGTATACCCGTTCGTCAGCTTGTGGGAGACGAGACGGTCGGATGAGGGATGGGAGCAGGGAGCAGGTATCGAAAATCAAGGATGATGGGGAGGTGGTCGGGATCCATCCACAGGAGATGGATTTTATATATATATATACTTTATTTTTATGGTCTTGTTCTCTCAAAGGGACACCTCCGGGAGGTGGTGGAATGGGTTATAATACGGGATGCTAGCCCTTCTTGATTTTTTGTATCGCTTTGTTGTTATGCTATGTATGCGGCTCACCTCTCACCTCTCGCACGCTCAGGCTTGAAGCTCTGTCCCATCCCCGAGGAATAGAGCTGTCGTACACGCACGTTCTCAGTTCCGACGAAAAATAAATCGGGTCATAAGCAAGGACTCGCGATATCCGTTCTTTCATCTCATCCCTCTCTTTCTTGTCATACTGTGATATATGGACGTGTGCAAGTGCGTGCTGTGTGCGGGGTACTTAGTATGATACAGAAAGAACACCGCGATATAGAATCCGTAGCCAGCCGACTCCATCAACAAGTATGATAAGAAAAAGAAGAAAAAGAAAGGATACAGATCACATCGTCAATTCCGCTCTTTGTCGCATAACATGGAGCTGCAGCAGTACAATTACTCAAGACTGGCACTACGTACTTGACATCCACCCGGTGCAATCACATCAACTCGCCCAATGGTATGACCCCCTTCCATCCAGTCTTGAACTTGGATGATGAACCACCCAGTGGCGCAACCGCCGCCCCCGGATCCACAAAGATCCCGCAAAACCGGGCCAAGACTTAGCCCAGCGCCAATTTTCCCTTGCCCCCCCTTTCCCCCGTATGTGCATGTACATAAACCTACCAACGCCCACCCCACACACCCATGCCCATCACACGTACCTATCGCCCAAAGGACCCTTTTCTTTGCCAGTAAGCCCCGAGAAACACATCCAGAACTAGACACATGCTTAGACCCATACATGTAGATGTCCGGAAAGGGGCGTAACGCCCCACAGGACAATAAACGAGGACCACAAAAAATAATCAAGTACTGACCAAATTACATTCATTAGGTGGGAGGACGAAAAGCCAACACATAGCGAGTGACAACGACAGCCAAAATTCAGAGACCCATGTGGATAAACGGAAGCCAATCTCTAAACGCCACCTCTGGTTTACGCTCGCGAAGCCGCCCAACAGCGAAATGCAACGCTCGCGCAGCATCTCGATAATCGGGCCTCGATCCGCTCTGGAACAGCTGCTCATAAACGTCCTTGGCAACAGCGGGTGCAAGGCTGTCGCTGATCGCCCACATCGTGCCAACCACCCCTCCGTACCCTGCAAACAGCATCCCTGCTGCAATATGGATGGCTTCGTCGGAGAGATCTTCATCCCCTTTCGCAGTGTGGCACGCGGACAGGAATGCAAGCCCACCACGCGGGCGTGACAACGCAACAATGTCGGATATTCTCAAACGGCGCTCGTCGGCAAGACAAAGCCCATTATTCGTCGGATCGGTGCTATCTTGCACTCCGTGGCAAGCAAAATGGACCCAGTCTGTCTCTTTCATCAGCTCGAGCACCTTCTCGACTGTTCCTGCAGAAGGTTCGACAAAGGTGGCTTGACTCGACAAAGCATTTTCAACGGTTCTTTTGATATGTTCCAGCTCGTCATGCACACCCTTGAGCTCAAGTAGACCATCAGAAGTTGGTTGACGGATGGCAACGAGACGGAGACCGTCGCAGTGCACAGATTCGGACTGGTGCAAAGACCCAAGGATGCTGAGTGTAGGGATGTACGATGAGATGACGAAATCAAATACTTTACTCCCGGGCGCCAAGGACCGAGGATCATAGAAGCCAGCTGCATGAATAGGAAGGAATGACATCGGTCCAGTCGGGCACCAAAAAATGCGTGATAGGTCCCCAGGAGTCTGCTCGGACATGTAGATGAGTGAGTGAATTGCAAGCCAAGGGTATCACATACCGAGATCGCCAGGGCATCCAGGACCGGCTTGACGACACATTTCCACAGATGTGCCAGGATGACATCCCACATACTGCGACCCTCTCGTTCCGCAACATGGTAATACCTGTCGTCGGGAGATACACCACGAGTCCGGCGAACACCATTCTTCAGGACAGTCTGAAACTCTTTCGACTGCTCAGGCTTGAAGTCGGGAAGTGGAACATGAATTACATGATCAACATCGGCGAGAACAATCAATGCATCGTAGCGGGTTTGTACAGCATTCAGAATGACCGCTGGACCAGAGTGGGCTGAAGCACGGAGCTGAGAAAACTTCTTGCGTAGGAGAAATCGCTCGAATCCAGGCAATGATCGGATCTCTTGTAGTAGCTTGTCTCGCTCTATGGCGAGCATGCGGTATTTGTCAGCCTGTTGTTGGAGAGACTCCGTGGTACGATGGTCTTCACCATAGGCCAGACCTTTCCGTGAATGAATTGGTTTATCTTGCATGGCACCTGCCCGTTCCAAAGCAGTAGACAGTTCACGAAGTCTATGAGCGCGATCAGGGTGTGCAGACGACAACTCGTCATACGAGCTGCGAAGCCGGAATAAATCCCCCCAGACTATTGAACGACCTTGTTCAAGCCACTCGACAGCGGTTTCGGAGCACCCCGAGGCCAAGGCCACTGCGGCTGCCTCGCGTACCACATCAGAACCTTGAGCGAGTGCACGATAACGATCTCCAAGCGAGAGACCGATCCAAGCAAGTTGCGGAAGGAGATGGATTGCAACAGAATATGCTGAGAGTAGAGAAGAGTGGCGTAGTACATGGGCACAGCGGATCCAATGGCGTGACGCGCGAAATCGATCGGTAATTGGACCTGTAGGGGCACAGGCAGCATTCGAGTAAAGTGCAATTGCCTGCTCGATATCATTCGGCTCTCTAAGATGCTCGAAACGAGTAAGGAAGGAGCTGCCCAAATTGCTCAGACGAATGGGCTTCTCAGGGTGATTTTCAGGGGTCAGCCTGACAGCACCCTGATACCGGGAAATTGCTTCCTCCAGGTCGTCTTGCCGTCCGAGGTGCTTGAAACGAGTGAGGAAGGAGTTGCCCAAATTGCTCAGATAACCGGGCATGCCAGGTTGATTTTCAGGGGTCAGCCTGACAGCATCCCGAAGCCGAGAGATTGCTTCCTCTAGGGTGTCTTGCTCTCCGAGGTGTTCGAAACAAGTGAAGAAGGAGCTGCCCAGATTGTTCAGATAACCGGGCTTGCCTGGGTGATTTTCAGGGGTCAGCCTGACAGCATTCCGATGCTGAGAAATTGCTTCCTCCAGGTCGTCTTCCTGTCCAAGGTGCTTGAAACGAGTGAGAAAGGAGTTCCCCAGATTGCTCAGAAGAATGGGCTTGTTAGGGTGATTTTCAGGGGTTAGCCTAACAGCATCCCGATGCCGAGAAATTGCTTCCTCCAGGTCGTCTTGCTGTCCGAGGTGCTCAAAGCGAGCGAGGAAGGAGTTGCCCAAATTACTCAGACAAGTGGGCTTGTCAGGGTGATTTTCAGGGGTCAGTCTG